>JABUQX010132279.1:0-15000 GCA_015478945.1 Trachelipus rathkii
CCCATCATCATCATCATCATCCCATCCTGATGGTCCCTGTCCAACCACCACACACACACACACCATCAATCACACCAAAGAATAATGCACACACACACTATCATCACACACACACACACACATGGACACACCATTGCCACACACAACAATTACACACACACAGTCAACACACACTCAGCCTCATCATATATCCATACCACAACAGAAGTTCACCTTAACGACATTGGCGAACAACACCACCACCCACCACCGCATCACCACCGTTAACGCACCACCGCACCACCAACAACGGCCACATCATCGTCTCCATCCAACGAACACGCGAAGCACCACCATCGGTCCAATCATCATCATCATCAATCACCACCAACACCACGGCGCACCAGCCACACCACGCACCACTGCATCACCACACACACCACCACCACCACACACCATCATCATCAATCAGTTCATCATCATCACCATCATCGTCAGAGAGAGAAAGAGGAGAGAGAGAAGATCAAGAATGAAGAACACATGGTTCAAAGAAGAAGAATGAACCCAAAGACACGAAAATAGCGAACTGCAAGACTGATTCCACACACAACAAAGAAATATATACCAGAAATGAACAGGCAAAGAAAATGGAAGAAATGCCGCTCCCCAAACAGCCTGACACCGCATGACATCCTCGCAAGCACGGTTCACCCATAGCAGCCGCGCCACTGACCACACCAACCTTATTACCACACATATTGAAGTGAGGAGTATATATATATATATATATATATATATATATATATATATAGGAAAGAGAAAAGAAGGAATGAAGGAATGGAAGGAGATCGAAGGAGGAAGAAAGAAGAATGAAGGAATGGAATGAAGAATGGAGGAATTCACGAACATGCCCAGTCTGGCGTTTTAAATCAAAGAAGAGCACCCAATGAAATGGCAGAAAGCAAAATGGAGAACGAGGCAGCAGGCGCATATCCGAACGGGTTCCTGTCCGGCATCAAAGCCCTGTCGGCAACACCCAGAACCAGCACCGTTGACTCGTTAATATCTAACTAACAATAAAAGTATGGTGGACGAAGTTAATAATTGAGGAGAATTTAGGAATAAATACCATTATATAATTACATTTAAAATGAATGTGATATCTGGGCCCAAATACCATTATATAATTACATTTAAAATGATTGTGATATCTGGGCCCAAATTGCAAGTTAATAAGGAAAAGAAGGATAAGAGAAAATCAATGAAAAGCATAGATGTTTTAAAATATTTAAAGTAAGGTAAAATAAAGTAAGGAGAAAAAATTACAAAATTATAGAAAAATTAGAAATAAACTTAATCAGTCAATAAGAAAGGCAAAATGAGGCAGAAATTAATTTAGCCAGGAAAAGTAATAAGGACCCAAAAAAGTTTTTTACCTTTTATAAATTTAAAAGTAAGAATAGGACAATTGGTCCAATTAAAATTGATGAAAATTCAGCAAGTTCAAATAAGGAATTGGTTACCATTCTCAATTCTTATTTTGTATCAATGTTTACTGAGGAGAAGATTGATAGTAGTTTGGAGACAGTTTTGGCATGCACATAATAAATAGACTTACAGATTTGGAAATTGAGGTAAAAGAAATTAAACCTTTACTCGACCATATTAACCCAAGTAAAGCTGTAGGACCTGATGGTACATATGGTAGAATTCTGAAGGATGGTAGTAGCAGCATTGATTTTTAAAGAATCTATAATATTTGATGAGGTACCAGAGGACTGGAAAACACCACATGTTGTGCCTATCTATAAGAAAGGTAGTAAGGAAGATTTGGGAAGCTATAGGCCAGATAGCTTAACATCTCTGGTTGAAAAAGTTTAGGAAAGGTTACTGAAAGGTCATATAGGGAAATATTTCAATCATAAGATATTGTATGACTCCCAGCATGGTTGTAGAAAGGATATATATATATATATATATATATATATATATATATATATATATATATATATATATATATATATATATATATATATATATATATATACGAGAGAATAGTATATATATATATAGACAGTATATAGCATATATATATATATATATATATATATATAGAGATATATATATACCTTGATATATATATATATATATATATATATATATATATATATATATATATATATACATGGGTATCAGTTTATTACTCCATTACTCAATTAATCTTTTTCTGTAATGGACTCTAATTTTTTTTCTAATTTTTATTGTAACGAACTAAGAAATTGTTACCTTTATACAATCAACACATTACTCCTTACTTTATATTCGATCATATATATATATATATATATATATATATATATATATATATATATATATATATATATATATTTAAAGTATATTAATATATATATATATATATATATATATATATAGCATCGGGTGGGGTGACCGGGCCCGCCTTTTTTAGAGGGGTGAATCGGCCACTCTAAATAAAATAAAAAAAATAAAAACTTTTTTTTTGCTCATTCAATAGCCACGCAGTAGTACTACAAGTTTTATTTAGATTATCTTTAATTCTAGAGTTTTTATATTTTTAAAAAATATAATAAATTAGGGTACCGTATAAAATGCTCTTCAATAGAATTTCACTTTTGGAAAATGAGTTTTTTTAACTTTGTTATAAAATGAAAAATTGTGGATGGATTTTAATTATTTTTTCAGTGTATACAGTCGAGTATATTAGCTTTAAACTGGCAAAGTAAATTTTTGTTCCAAACAGTACTAGTGGCTAAATCACTAGGCCTAACTTGGCCCGATTCACCCCGCCATAAAAATTGATGATGGGGTGAATCAAGCCACCATTGTTTTTTTTTTTTATGTATTATTGATATTTTTATTATGCATAGCTAATTTTAATATAATAAACAGTTACTTATATTAAGTAAAAATTAAAATAAAAAATGAAATTTATATGAAAAATATGAATTCCAAAAAGTGTCAAAATTTGTCCCACGAGAGGGGTGAATTGGGCCACCACATTTTTATTCCTATTTTATGTATCATTATTGACATTTTAATTACTTATTACTAGTGATGGGACAATTATGAAATTTTTGCTGATGACGATGACGATGACGATTAGAGCAAATTTTGACAATGACGATGACGATTAATTGAAAAAAACTATTTTAAATTTCTTTCTCTCTCTCTCTCTCTCTCTCTCTCTATATATATATATATATATATATATATATATATATATATATATATATATATATATATATATATATATATATATATATTTATAGTGAGAAAGTATATATATATATATATATATATATATATATATATATATATATATATATATATAAGGCTATAGACAGGGAGAGGTGAGGGGTGTCGATACCCTCCCAAATTATTTTAGTGGGATCAAAATTTTGATTCCTTAAGTCTCAATAATAACAATAATAATAATAATAATAATAATAATAATAATAATAATAATAATAATAATAACAATAACAATAAATAATAACAATAATAATAACAATAATAATAATAATAATAATAGTTAATCAATGAAAATGAAAAGTATTTATTAATGGAAATGAGGAGACATGTTTATGGTCCGTAACGATTTCTTAGGTCAAGTGGGTGTTCCTCATACATGCATAAAATATTTAGACCACAGGGACTAAAATGTAAGGTTTCCAAGTTTGGTAGATGATAGCAAATTGGCTACCTCTAATAAGGAATAATGATGGATGTATAAAGATTTAAAGATAAGGAGGGAGCTGTAATCGCTGATGGGATGAGAGGTTCATTCCCTTATCCAGCAAATTTTTCTTCCCTCATTCATTCCTTCTAAAACTAAATCTTTCTTTCCTCATAATCCATGGTTCGATCTTAACTCATTCTCTGGCCATTCAGGCTAGAGACACTGCCTATCGGGGGAAAAATTCTCGCTCTCCTATCACTCTCGCTTAATTTTCATTCAGCTAGAAATCGTTGCAGGATACTCTTCGACGAAGCAAAGCTGGCTTTCATCAAAGGAAAGTGCTTAACCTCCTTGGTTCTCCTACTGACAAATCTTTCATCTCTAGCAACTTCTGTAAATCTGCCTTTCCTCCTCTTATTCGATCTGATCATTGTGTTGCTAATTCTCCAACTGAAAAGGCTAATCTCTTCGCCCCCTCGCTCAACTATATTTTCTATGTCTCAATACTAGCATTTTCCCTCCCTCAGTGTTTGAAGCTCTCACATGTCCAACCTATTCTAAAAAAAGGAAGCGACGCTCTGATCCTTCTAACTATCAGCCTGTAGCTCTCACTTGTATTCTATCTAAGATCTTGAAACCCTTTCATCTCATTTAGAGATCTTTGAATCATCATCGCCAGTACGGCTCTCGTTGCACGACGTCTACTGGCGATATACATTCCTATCTAACCGATTTATGTTTTTTTTCGCCCTTAGGAACTACGTGGGAGACTTGCGTTTGATATATCCAAAGCATTTGACCTAGTATGGCACGCGTCACTGCTCTCCAAGCTCCCCTCCTTTGGTTTCCTCCTCTTTGCTTACTTATATCTAGCTTTTTTTCAAATCGCTCAATATCGGCTGTTGCTGATGGGGCGACTTCTTCTTCTTTTCTACAATAGTGGTGTTCCTCAGGGTTCTGTCTTTATCTCCTACTCTTTGTGACCTCTACTCTTCACAATGATCTTCCTCACCCGCACCCTAACCCATCCACTCGTATTCAGATAATCTCAACCCTTCATTCTTTAACTCATATCAATTCTACTTCCACTTTTACTTCTTGAATTGCCCCCTAGTCTTAATCTTTCCGATTTTATTCGCGCATAGAAATTACTTTGTCTTAGGCAATGCGATAAAACTTCATGCTGTCAAATTTACTTCATCCAAAATAATTTAACTTTCCAGTCTCTTATAGACGGTTCTGTCGTCTCCTGTTGACAATATAAACATCCTCTTGGCCTTAACATGAACAAAATGTCTTGGAAACCTCACATCACAACGTTGCTAGCGGCCTCAAAGAACTGGAAGTTCTGTTTAGACTGTGAGACTTCCTCCTTTTCTCAGTTGAAGGGTCTCATCCGACCATGTATGGAGTACTGCTCTCATATCTCTGGTTTCCCGGCTTCTGGACAGGGTCGAGTCAACGGGAAAAAGGCTTATAAACTGTTCCGTACTTTCCAGTTCACTTGACCCACTATCTTTGCAGGCCGATGTTGGTGCTTTATCTCTATCCTATAGGCACCGCAGCGGCAAGTGCTCGAGGGAACTTATCACTCGCGCACCACCACCTTTACGACGCCTTCGTAGCACAATAGGTGCTGTATCTGCGCACGAGTATTGTGCTGACATTGGTAACTCCAGGCTAGTTTGCTGTGGTGCTTCCTTCTTTCCCACCACCTCTGTTTTGTGGAATTCTCTTCTATCTTCTGTATTTCCTACTGAATTTAATCTCCTCACTTTTAAAGACTGCTGCCTGTGCTCTCATATGCAATTTGCCTAGAGAGGTTGAACTTTGAGAGTACCACACCCTCCTGAATAGGGCTCTGCCTGTGAGTGGTGGTGGTGACAACTGTCTGTAAAAAAAAAATCCTTGAATGGGTAGATATGTGGCAAATGAACTGATCTCCTTATTCTCCCCCATCCAAAACATCATTCAGATTATCCCAGAAAATCGTACTCTTTTCAACATTACCCTCAGATGGATCATATGTCGCAACCACACAAATTTTGACCTTTTTCAAACTTAAATTTAACCTTTAGACTTCTAGTACTCACACACACAAAATCTACCATAGCTCTCTACCACAACTCACTCATCAGAATTGCAAATCTTTCTATCCCCCTCTCATTCCTTCCACACCACAATACAAACACATTTCACACCACACCACTCATTTTCACCGCTCTTTCATCTTTGTTTCAGTCACATCTAGCAAATCAAATTTTGCCCTTTCTAAATACATCCATCACCTCTCTCCCTCATCTCTCAACATTTATTCCTCTGACATTTCATATACAGATACTATTCATACATTTTCGCCGAAGGATAGAAGAGCTTACTGCGACACGACCTTCTCCGGGAGGCATGCATTACATTCCGGCAAAGTGAGGCGGTAGTAGGCAGCCAACTCCAACTACCACCGTCCCTTAGTCGCCTTCTACGACACGCAGGACATACGATGTGGGCAATTTTTCTCCCTACAGCGTATGGATATAAGGGATAGGGATGTCTGTAAGATGTTGTCTAGAAGAGGGTGTGGATATAAGTATGTGTATATGATATGTTGTCTGGAGGATGAGTGTGGATATGAACGCATAAGAAAGGCGAACCATTAGGCACTGGAATGTCATACATATATAAAGTAACGGTGAATATATATATATATATATATATATATATATATATATATATATATATATATATATATATATAGAGAGAGTATATATATATATATATATATATATATATATATATATATATATAATATATGAGTTTTATTATTCTGTAATGAAGATGAAATGACTTGACCGTAAATACCGGTGGAATTTGCCGATGACTCACATTTTTATTCTTATTTTATTTATGATTTATCGTCCCATCACTACTTATTACTAATTTTAATATAATAAACAATTACTATATTAAGTAGAAATTAAAATATAAAATTGAATTTATACATAAAAGAGGAATTTAAATGGGTGGCCCAATTCACCCCACAATGGTGGCCCGATTCACCCCTCCAAGGTGAGTCTGAATGAGCTTTATTTAAACTTTAATAAAACTATTATTAGAATTACATTATTATTTTTCTGTGTGCTTATGACCTACTATAGGGCCTTGATTTTCATAAGAAAAAAAATTCTAAAAAGTGCATTAGGGGAAAGTCAGGAGACGAAGTTATACCTAAAGTGGTCCACGTCACCCTGCCTGACGCTATATACACAATATTTAACATTCTCAATTTTGGTTTCAATAAGTTCTATTTGAGCTAGCATAAACATTTTGTATCAGGTCATGCAGTTGGCTAATGAAATATTATAACAGCCAATAGGAATCAAGATTCTGTCATGTTTAACTTGTGATCATTGATGACTGATCATTCTTTCATTTCTCCATTCTTCATGTAGAGCTAGTCTAATACAATAACAGTGTCTTTTGTTTTGTTTTTTTACATTTTAATTCTTAGCTTCAAAGTTAATTTGAAAAATGTTTGTCTGTGTGTGTGTGTGTGTGTCCGGGTCTCAGACAATGAAGTCAATCAGGATGAGCTAAGTTTGGTCATCTGTAACCTCACAAAGATGACTTCACCTTGAAGCATAAATGTTCTATTTTTTTTGTGCTATGTGTAGGTTGAAAGAAGCTATTATAAAGGGACATGCAAGTAGTCTATCAAATTTGAAAGAGCACATTAAAAGGAAGCACAATTCAAAAAATATTCAGGTGAGATATAAAGGCTTTATATATATATATATATATATATATATATATATATATATATATATATATATATAATATATCTACTATATAATTATATATATATATATATAATATATATATATATATATATATATATATATATATATTATATATATATATATATATATATAATATTATATCTATATATTAATTATATATATATTTAATATATATATATAATTATATACTATGTGTATATATATATATATATATATATATAACAGTAATAAATGCGTAACTACATTACTTTTATTACAAAGAAATAAAATTACTTTTATTTCAAAGTAAATGAAGTTAATTTTTCAGTAAACAATGCCCAGTATATATATATATATATATATATATAATATATATATATATTATATAATATATATTATATATATATATATATATAATATATATATTAATATATATATAATATTATATATAATTATATATATATAGTATATATATATATTATATATATATATATATATATATATATATATAATATGTATATAAATATAAATATATGATAATTTTTGGAATAGTATTAACCTGAGGAACATGTTGATTTTTTTTTCTGATAATCCTTTATTTTTCCCTTACCCTCTTAAAATGCTTACCAAATATTTTTCATATATAAATATATTCTGTATTCAATTATTTTTTTAATTTAAAATCTTTAATGAAAATTAATTTTGATTATAATAAGTTTTGCTATGATTCACATATCAAATATGTATCGCTTATCAAAATTTGAGAAAATATCTGAATTAACTAAATTTAATAGATCAATAGCTATTATTAAATCTAAAATCCTAAAACAAAAGTTAAAGATTGCATGAGTTTTTTTCCTTTTGAAAAAAAAAAATATATTTTTTTTATTATTTTCAAAACCTTTATAAACTTTTAGTTTAGATATATTAAGTTTTTTTTAGTAAGATAAAAGTAAATCTGTGTAATAACGCTTAACCAAAATTTATCAACCTTACAGGTTTTTATATATATATATATATAATATAATATAATATATATTATATTTATATTATATACTATAATATATATATATAATATATATAATCTATATAGTATAATATATATTATATATATAATGCAGCTATAACGGTATATAATTTTTACATTTAATGTATTTTTTTTAAAGGTGATGTTAGCAAACAATTATCTTTTCAGTTAATATTGAAATAAAAAATATAGATTTCCTCAGGTTTCCACAATTTCAAACAATTACTATAACGATATAACGATATATATATATAATATATATACTATATATATATATATATATAATATATATATCATATAATATATATTATATATATATTATATATATATATATATATATTATATATATATATATATATATATCTATATATATATATATACTAATATTATATATATATATAATATATAGTATAAAATTTTTGTGTATCGGAACTGAAATTTTCAGTTCCGGCCGGAACCGGAATAGCCAGAATCACAAAAAAAAATTCCGCCGGAACCGGAATTTCTAATGAACTTTCCTTTAACTAAAATGAAATGTAAAAAATAAAATTCTCTAAAACATTCATGTAACTTAATATATATATAATATATATATATAATATATATTAGATATATATCTATATTTATATATATATATATATATAATATATATATATATATATATATATAATATATATCATATATATATATATATTACTTTATTGACGTTTAGGGAGATCATATCCTGGCATTTTGGTCAACAAGAGTGCCTTGAGTTGACTGAAGGACTGATTCGTGAAGAACAAGGTGCGTTAGGAATGGTTAAAGAGGATGTTTGGATCAATCTTTACAATTGAAACAAATGAGGGAGAAGAAGAATAAATGGTTCAAGGTTTTATAGATTTGCAACAGGTGTATGATAAGATTAATAGGGAAGCTCTATGGCGGGTGCTAGTGATATATGGTGTTGGTGGTAGACTTCTGAATGAAATTAAAAGTATGAATAACGATAGTGAAAGCGTGTGTTAAAATAAATGAGTCGAAAGTGATTGGTTTAATTTAATAGCGGAGTGAGGCGCAGGGATGTGTTATATCTCCTTTGTTATTTCAATTTGTATATGGATGTGGGTTATTGAAGAATCAGGTAGGGGTGGCAAGGGGGATGGGTTAGAACATTGATGTGAGGAATGGAGGGTGCCCTACCTTTAATATGCAATGATTTGGTTTTGTGTGGGCGAATTAGGAAGAAGTTTGAGAGGATTGTGGAGAGATTTGGCGGGGGGCGTAAAAGGGGGGGGGGTTTGAAAGTAAACGTAGATAAGAGTAAGGTTATGGTTGAGGTGAGGACAGTCCTCAGTGTGAAGTTTGTCAGATGGTGAAAGCAGCTGGAACAAGTGTCCTGAGTTTAAATATTTATTATATATGTTGGATGAAAAGGGAAAGGATGATGCAGAATGTAGCAGGAAAGTTGTGAATGGCAGGAAGGGACTAAGTCTTAAGTGCACTATTGTTTTACATGAGGGTATATTGTTACCTGTGTTAATTTATATTAGGAAAACTATGGCCTGGAATAAGAGGTATTAGACTAAAGTACAATGGTGTTCAGATTGACAATCTTTAGGGCAAATGTTAGGTGTGAGAAAAATTTACAAGAAAATGAGGGATGAACGTATTAGAGAGTTGTGTGGTGTGAAGAAAGGGGTAAAAGAGAGAACAAATGAAAGCATGTTGAGACGGATGGATGGATGATAGTCGTTGATTAATGTGTAGTGGTGAGTGTGGTGGGAATCGACTGGCTGGGAGACCGAAGAAAAAGTGGATTGAATCAATAATGGAATGCTTGGAGGAGAGAAGTGTGAGTTTATCAGAGGCGAGAAGAAAGGTGCATAATAGGAGTGAATGGCGGGATTTTGTGTTGAGGAGGTTTATTTGTGGCCCCACCTGGGCCATAAGGGAGAACACCCCATTGGACGAGATGCCATAGTGAGGGTCTGTCGCGGTCCCGTGAAACTCTAGGGTGGATTTTCTGACTGCGATGAGTTCTCACTAAAAGGTATAAAGGGGACGGGAAAGGCTGGGCTTTTCTTTTCGACTTGGCGTCATATTCTTCTACTACAATTCTGTTCATGCAATCATTCGTAAAAGATTTTTATTATTAATGATAGTTGCAAAATCTATAATAGAGTGTAAAATATGCCACAGAAAAATAAAAAGAGGTGACTACACGAAAACATTTAAAATACAACTCCACTTCATAAACATATAGAAAATCATCACTGAAGAGAATATCTGGAAAGTCAAAATTGGATAGTAATAAGGGAGAAATCCTGTATTTTTCAAGAACAGAGACACGCCAAAAATATTGAAAAGATCTAAGCCGTGAAACAAGTGAGTCTTAAGGAAAGCTTCTCCAAAAAAAGAATTGGCATATCAATGACACCAAATCGCACAGTCAATTCAGTAGAAATAATGATTTTATTGCTATGAGGTAACCAGCCAATCACAATCCACTGAAGAGCAGTTATTCATAGAACTTATTGGCCATCTTCAACCAAAAAACTTATTTTGATGAAAATATTTGTAAAAGAAGGTTTTACCAACTTCATACAGTAAATTTTAAAGATCAGCAGTATTCAAGAAGCTTTCTAAGGCTGATCAGATATCATTTACTACGGATATATTGGACAGCTAAATATTCAAACGAGTCATCTTATTTCTTTAACTGCTCACTGGCCTAACAGCGAGTTTGAAAATCTTAATGATTCTAATAATTTTGAGGTACTTGAGTAAACTTTATTTAAATAATACTGTTGGTATGTAATACACTGTGTATGAATGCTATACAAGGATACTATTATATTTTGTTAAAAGATAGGCTATGGGTTATGTAAAATAAGTCTCTTCCATCAAATGTTTTCTCAGAAGTAGATTAATAATTCCGGTTCCGGCCGGAATTTTTCAAAAATTCCGGCCGGAACCGGAAAAAAATGTAAAATTCCGGCCGGACCGGAATTCCCGTACACCTCTAATATAAAGGTATAATATAGGACTCCATATATTTTCTGAAAAAATTCTAAATTCAAATATATCAATATATATATATATAGGTTGATATATCAATATACATATATATAGGTTGATATATTGATATATCCAAATATATTAATAGCCTATATAGTAAAGTCATTTCATAATTTAGAAACTAACAAACACCCTAGAGTAGACCATATAGATATCAGTTGCCGGGGTCTCTCAGCCTCTAAGTGGACAATGGGGGCCCCTCTGTCCCCCATCAGCTTGAGCCCCTTACTGGAAATATATGTTTTTAGAGAGGTTCAAGCCGACGGAGGGGCAGAGGGGGATGAAGTCCCCCGCCATTGTCCCACTACGCGGCCGAGAGACCCCGACAACTGGTATCTATGCGGTCTACTCTACGGTGTTCGTTTTACATCATAAAATGACTATATATATATATATATATATATAGGGTTGTGAAAAAAACGGTTTTTTTTAATTTGGTTTTTTTTTGCAAAAAAAAACGGTTTTTTTCTTTAAAAAACAAAATGTTTTTTTTTGTTTTTTATTAAATTTACAAAATAATTTTTATGTATATTAAAGGTGTTTTAAATTACCAATACCCCTTCTAGGCCTATATATTGACTATTAATACGGGATTTTATATATATACAGGTAATATCAATATATATATATATATATATATATATATTATATATAATATATAATATATATATTATACTATATATATAATAATATATAATATATATATATATATATATACTGATCAAAAAAGGATGGTATAAACAGGTGGTTTTGGGGTGTCCAGGAGAAAAGAGAATGGTAAGGAAAGTGAAATTGATTTCTGTTGAGGGGAGAGGTATTGTGTAAGTAATACTTTCTTTAAACACAAGAGTATCCCATAAGTATACTAGAGTGGTGTAGGTAGAGATGGTATCCAAAGTGAAAAGTATAATTGATTTTTGTGTTGGTGAAGAAAGGAGATGTTGAAGTATGTATCTGATGTTAAAATCAGTGAGGGTTTAGGAATGGATTATCGGATCATTATGTTGTTCTATGCAAATTAAGTTTAGTGGGGACTTGATGGAGAGGAAGTGAACGAAAAGGAAGAGGGGGGGTGGGTAAAAATTAAGAGTGAGAAGTTAGTGAACAAGTAATAAGGATAAGTTATGTAAGAGACGCTCGCAAAAGTAAATCAGTTGAATGTGAACAAGTTGATAACTGAATAAATCTGGAGCAATTGTTAGCAGGGCAAAAGAAGTAAGTAAGAATGATAAAGTGAGTGGTGGAATGAAGAGGTGATGCAAGCGGTTAAAAGTAAAAAAAGAAGCGTGGTTGAAATGTACTAAGCAAATGATGAATTTCAAAAGAAAAGATGCTTGGAATTATAATAAAGAGGAAAAAAGGAATGCTAAAATATGCATACGAAGAGAAAAGAAGAGTAAATGAACAGTTTGAAAGGATGAATAGGGAATACAAGGGAATAGGAAGCTTCTTCTGGAAGAAGCGCCAAAGGTTAAGATTAGAATAAGGGAAACCTGCTTAGAATAGATGAATAGGGATGGTGTTTTTTGTAATTGATGAAATGGATGTGAAAGTGTAGTGTGGAAAAGAACACTTTGAAAATCGGAATAATATTGGCAGTAATGATGAGGTGAAAATGACTGTGTTGGGTTTGATGGTGCCAAGAAGGAATAGGTATTTTGGGGGATGAGTTTATTAGCAAAGAGGAAATGGGTAAGAGTTGAGAAAGTTGAAAAATGTAATCTGCAGGTATAATGAAATACTGGTGAAATGATCAAGAAAAGACGGAGGCAAGATGGGTGATTGATTGGATCTTGGAAGTTGTGTAATAAAAGCGTTTATGGAGGTATATATTTTCGAGGGATTGGAGGAGAGCGTAATAGTACCTTATATAAGGGTAAGGGAGATAAAAGAACTGCAAGAACTTATAGGGGAATTAGTTTTATTGAGTGTTGTAGGGAAGATATATGCTGGTGTTTTGGTCGAAAAGAGTGCGCAGAGTGACTGAAGGACATGATTGGTGAAGAACAAGGTGCGTTTAGGAGTATGTAGAGGTGGTGTGGATCAAAAACTTTACATTGAAGCAAATTGATAGAAAAAATTAGAGAGAGGAAGAATAAATTGTATTTTGAGTTTTATGGATTTGCCAACAGGGGTATGCTAGGGTTAATAGGGAAGGTCTATGGCAGGTGTTAGTGATATATAGGGTTTTGGTGATAGGCTTTCTGAATCGGAATGCAAACGTATGTATGAATGATAGTGAGGTTGTGTAAGAATAAATGGTATCAAAAGTGATTGGTAGTTTAATAGGCGGAAGGGAGGCAGGGTTGTGTTATTTCTCCTTGGTTATTCAATTGTATATGGATGTGGTTTGAAAGAAGAGGTGGGGATTGAAGGAAATGGTGTTAGAATGATAGAGATAGTGGAGGTGCCCTACCTATTTATATGCGATGATTTGTTTGTGTGGCGAATCTGAAGAGTTTGAGAAGGTTGGGTAGAGAATTTTGGCAGGGTGTGTAAAAGGAGGGGTTTGAAAAGTAAGCATAGATAAAAGTTAGGTTATGGTTGTGAGTGAGGCGTGCCCGTGTGAAGTTATGTTAATGGTGAGCAGCTGGAACAAGTGTCTGAGTTTAAATTATTTAGGGTATAATGTTGGATGGAGAAGGGAACTGATGATGCAGAGTTAGTAGGAAAAATTGTGAAATGGCACGAAGGTGGCTGTGCAAATTTAAATCGTTGTTGAATGTAAAAGGGACTAAGTTTTAGTGCGCTAGGGTCTTACATTGAGGGTATGTTGTTACTGTTGTTATTGTATAGTAGTGAGAACTATGGTCTGGAATAAAGAAGTATAGATCTAAAGTTCACTGTTTTCAGAGATGGAATTCTTAGGGGCATGCTAGGTGTGAGAAGACAATTGATAAATGAGGAATGAACATATTAAAAGTTGGAGTGGTGTGAAGAAAGGGTAAATGAGGAATAAATCAAAGTATGTTGAGATGGTTTGGTCATGTGGAAAGGAATGAATGATAGTCGGTTTTTAAGCAATGTAATAATGCCGAGGTGTGTGGAAATCGACTGGTTGGAAGATCGAAGAAAAAGTGGATTGAAGTCAGTAAACGAATGTCTGAAGGAGATGGGAATGTGAGTTTGGCAGGGCGAGAATAAAGGTGCAATAATAAGAGAGAGAGGCGGGGTTTTGTGAAGGGGTAAGGTTGGGCCCACCTGGGTCAGGGATGAACCCTTACACTGATGATTACATAGTGAGGGTCCGTCGTCAGTCGCCGTGAAGCTATAGGGTGGGATTTTCTGACTGCGATGAAGTCCCTACTAATTAATGGAACAGAAGGGGGGGGTAGGCTGGGCTTCATCTTTTCGACTTTTTGCCAATTATCTTGCTCAACTGCTTTTCTTTTTCGATGCTTGTTACCGCCCCTTACCACACAGTCTTATGACTTATGAGAACT
>JABUQX010132279.1:20000-28530 GCA_015478945.1 Trachelipus rathkii
AGTAGTTGCATCCAATCGTCAATGGCATTTGGGTCTGGCATGGCACCCAAGGCGCAGAATGCTGGTGTGACCTCTCCATACGTGTTCCAGGTGTCCCATGCAGTCTTCTTGCCCCTGCCGGCAAAACAGGACACCGTGTCACAACCAGTGAACGCGTGGAACATCGGCAAGGCCACACATCGGTCAGGGCCCATAGCTTTTGCGATCTAATGAGCAGCGATGAACCTGAAGCTCTTCCCAACTCCAAAGGCAATCCAGAATTCCGAAATGTTGAGGCGGTTGGCCGTTGCTATGGCAAGGACCACCACGTCTGTATCAACTGTGCGTATTGACACCTGTTTAACGGCATCCTGTAGGTGTAGGATGATTCGAGTGTCAGCTTCTCCATGTGTGCATGGCGCTAGAGCTGACACGTCCCCACGATTGCAGCGAAGAACGCCAGTGCCTTGTGTGGTGATGATCTGTTTGTTGGTGGGAATGTCTGCCACGTTAGAAGCCAGGAAGGAGAACAGCTCCGTCTTGTTGTCGTCGATGCGAAGAAACTCCTGCCAGTTTCCAGGAACCGCAGTCAAAGTTATAGCACTAATGTCTTCTTGCCGTATATTACATCCCTCCGTCAGAATGTAGACAGACTAGACATTGTGTGGGATGTGTACCTGACAGACAGTTTGAAGGCATACACTCGCAGCAAGAGAGGAAAGGGAGTTAGGAGACGAGTAGAGCCATCAACTGCGGTTCCTGAAAACTGGCAGGAGTTTCTTCGCATCGACGACAACAAGACGGAGCTGTTCTCCTTCCTGGCTTCTAACGTGGCAGACATTCCCACCAACAAACAGACCATTACCACACAAGGCACTGGCGTTCTTCGCTGCAATCTCGGGGACATGTCAGCTCTAGTGTCATGCACACATGAAGAAGCTGACACTCGAATCATCCTACACCTACAGGATGCCGTTAAACAGGGGTACAGCAAGGTGTCAATACGCACAGTTGATACAGACGTGGTGGTCCCTTGACATAGCAGCGGCCAAGTCGCCTGCAACATTTCGGACTCTGGATTGCCTTTGGAGATTGGGAAGAGCTTCAGGTTGCATCGCTGCTCTATGAGATCGCAAAGCCTGCTTGGTCTTTGTAGCCGATGTGGTGGCCTTGCGCGTGTGGCCCGCGTCCAGCTGTTGTGACCGCGGTGTCCTGTTTTGTCGCAAGGGTAAGAAACTGCATGGGAACCTGACCAAACGGTATGGAGACATCACACCAGCATTCTGCGCCTTGGGTGCCATGCCAGACCCAAATGCCATTGACGATTGGATGCAACTACTGGAGCGATTTGTGGTCTTGCTCTACGATCGCACCAGCACAGAGGTCGGTGTGAACCAGGCAAGGAAACAGCTGTTCAGCAAGAAAGGCAGAGCTCTGGATGGTCTGCCTCCTACACAGGCTCTACTCATCCAACACACACCAAGAGAGCTTGTTACCAGGCTGGTTACTGTTGGGCCCAAATGATGACACCTGTTCCAGAGCTTCCGTTCCCAGGTGAATGGGGTTGGAACAAGCAGTCAGGTGGTGTATGGAGTATAACCTGGACGACCCTACCAGGGGCATCAGAAGCTTGCAGGGAACTCTTGCAATGTGGCTGCAAGACCGGATGCAGGGGACGCTGCATGCCAAATATATAGTCTTATTGACCTATAAATAAAGTTTTGTAAGCTATCCTGTGTATTAATTAATTATTTATTGTTTGGACAAATATATAGTCCTATTGACCTCTAAATAAAGTTTTGTAAGCTATTATGTGTATCTCTGTACCTGCGAAACCAGAATTAATATTTTTTGCATATGCAAAACCTTTCTTCATGATTTAAAATACGTGTAATGACAAAAACATGGTCAAAATTATAAGTTTTTAGGTCAAACTATTGATTTTTTACCATTTCAACTTTTATTTGTGCAGTACAATGACTCATCTATGTTTTTTTAATAACAAGAAAATTCATTCCCGGAGTTTTAACGTACAATACCAACGATTTTGACGCATAGGTATGCGGGCCGTCTTGGGAAATGGCCCACCATTTCTGTCACATGGTCGAATCGAGGTGGCCCTATATTATATCTAAATATCACAAGTAGACCATCAGTGCTACCTACGGACCAATTACAAATGATTGTTTTAATGCAAACCAACAATAGTTGCATCTATCTGCTCTGTACTAGAAAACTTGATTAGTGGATGAAATAGCCCCCTTTATAGCACTAAAAAAAAATCCTTTACGCTAATCAAAGAGTTGTTTCAAAGAGTATTATAACATGCGCTTTAATGATTTTACAAATTCTAAATTTAAGTCAATATTTATGCAATTTTATGTTACTATTAAAGTTTATGTTGACTTGAAATGTTTACAATAGATTGTAATGAGCATTACCAAAACTTTGGTGAAAAAATAAAAATGATAAAAGATGAGAATAAGAATTAAATAATATCTCCATTTTCTTCATCAGGTTCCTTGAAACATGTGATACGAAAAATGAAAAACATTTTTCATGTTTTATACTAATGAAGAAACAAAAAAATGAAATGATTTCAGTTTTTAATTACAAAGTGGTAGATATCAATTTTTCTTTAATTAAGTCACAAAAACGAGATAAATAAAGAAAGATGATTCATTTGGTTTAGTTTTAAAATATTTAATGAAATGTTTCTTCAAGCATTTACAGGGTACGTTTCCTATCATCCGAACCTTACTAAATACAGAAACTGAAAACAAAAAAGATAGAAGAATGTTCATTTTCAACTGAAAGGTACGTGATCTTAGGATTGTTTCACTAGGAAGTTTCATAAATCATAGTATAGATAAATTAAAATTAATAGTAATTCAATCTAATGTTTATAATCTTTTGGACCATTTTGTGTGTATGACTGTACTATTTCGCGGGAAAATTTTCCGAAAAGAAGTAAAATATGTAATATGGCTTCATATATAACAAAAGCTTATTTTTATAATCACAAATAGTTTTAGTGTTTATCGTGGTAAAATAATTTTGAAGGAAAATGCCTAATATCGTTTTTATATATATAAAAAAGTTTTAATTACTTTTATGTTCGAAACGTCTTAAGAGGAACTGCCAATTTAAGATAGATATTTGTCCTATTATTATAAATCATAAAAGTTGCTTACATTATCGGTGTAGGGAAATGACAGCGTGGCTTTCTTTCGAACACAACCGTTGATATTTTGAATGATATTATCTGCAATTTACAGATAATTTTCATATCTAACCTATCTACTGTGTGTTATTATATCTATACTTTAATACAACGCAATTTCCTAATGTGAATAGTGTCGATTCAAAAATTAAATCAATGTGTTACACGCTTTATGAAACAATTGTTTTCACATTATCGTTTCACTTTTTATTGCTTCCAGTTTCTTGGGTCTGTGGCCTTTCCGTGTGTTTATCTTTTGATCTTTTATCACATTTGCCTTTACCTATTTTTCTACCTCTGGCAACTTATCATCTTTTTAACAATAAATTAAAAATGAATAAATTTCATTTATTTAAAAAAATTTATCTTTCAGATTAGGTAACCATAAAAGATTTAATGTAAAAAAAATGCAAATATATAATTATGGAAACCGTTTTCATAAGAATATTTCATCGCTTTTCAGGCTATTATTTTCTAATAATTCCCTAATAATATACTTTGCTTTAAAAACACTAATATTATTAACTTATTAAGTAATAAAAGCGTTTAAGAATATATTTTTTAAATAGTTAATAATATGGAGAATAAACATAAATTTTCAAAGCTAACTAGTTCATAATCTAGTATCTTCATCAAACTGTTCAAGTGCTAAGATATATACTATATATTATATATATATAATAATATATATATATATAATATATATATATATATATATATATATATATATATATATATATATATATATATATATATATATATATATATATATACTATTATATATATATTATATAAATATATAAATAATATATAATCTATATATATATATATATATAAATATATATTATATTATAATATATTTATATTAATATATAATATATTATCTTTTTTATATATTATATTATATAATTAATATATATTATATATGTAAATATAATATATATATATATAATATATAATAATATTATATATATATTATATATTATAATATATATATATATATAATATATTATTATATATAAATAATTATATATATTAATTTAATAGGGGGCCGCATTCTTACTTTCATTTTGGGTGTTGCATTAGAATTCGTCTTTATCCATATGAGAAACATTTCTCTTATCACAAGAGCTGAGGGTGTCCTGCTTATCTTCGGTGTTGATGTAGTAAACAATGAAAGGTTGAATATTTGGTAGTAAATATGTCTTGAAAAAATATATTAAATAATATTATGCTAGTCAGAGTCCAGGTGTTCAAACAGCTTTAGGCAGCCGAAAAAAAGCTGCGGAGAAGTTGCAGAGGCTTGAATACGTGAGTCCAAAGCCATTTTTTTTTATTTTATTTTTTTAACCTACCATAGTCCAGCAATAATGTAGAGTAAATTTAGCAGTTCTAAAAAATTATTTATTAGAACATTAATTAACACAAGATAGTCTCCTTATATTAATTTTCAAGTATAATCCATGGTGTTTTTTTTTGCAAATTGTGCGTAATGGAGGAACTACTCTAAGGTTTGTTTTATGATACACAATGCTTTAAGTTTAATATATATATATATATTAATTATTATATATATATATAGATATTTATTATATATATAATATAAAAATATTTATATATATATGGTATTGTTCTATAGGTATTTGTTACCCAGAGGGTTGTCACCCCGAATTTTATGAAATCACAGGATATACTCTAAAACAAAATATGAAGAATAGTGAGAACGAAAATTGTCGCTCTCTTAGGAAAAAAAGTTACAGCCCTCTCTAAGTTGTTAAAAATCCATAGACTTTTCAAGTATTGATCATCAGGTAGGTCCATTTCAGCCTTCTAAATACGGTTATGATAAGTTTGTCGGTAACACAGAGAAATGCTATGGTAGAATTAACAAATCTTATCATAACCTGAACTCGGATGGCACTAAAAGCACGAGGGCCACTAATTTTTATTATAAGAAAGTCTATGGAAAATTTTTAACTTTCAGAGCGTAACTTTTTTTTCCTAAGAGACTGCCGATTTTTGTTTTCACTATTCTTATTATTATTTTTTAGAGTATATCTGTGATTTCAAAGCAAAAATTTTTTTTTTTTTTTAATAACAATCCATGGGGGTTTTTTTACAACTTTTGAGAAGGGTGTAAGACTTTTTTCCTAAGGAAGCGACGATTTCGTTTTCACTATTCTTATTATTATTTTTTAGTATATCCTGTGATTTTCATAAAAAATGGGGTGACAACCCTCTGGGTAACAATTACCAAATACTAATATATATATATATATTATAATATATTAAAACATTTTTATATATTTTTGGGAAATTTTTAAATATAACAAATATATATAATATATAATATTATTATATATATATTATATATATATATATAATATAGAAATATATAATATATATTATATATATTATATATAGTATATATTAATAGGTTGGGATAAAAAAACCGTTCGTTTTTTAAAAAAAAAACAAGTTTTTTTTTAAAAAAAAGACGAAAGCCAAAATTTTTGGTTTTTTTGTTTTTTTTAAAATACTTTTTCATATATCAAGTCTTTTTTAGGTATTTAGCATTAAAATACAGTCAAAACAATATGTTAAGAGAGGTATGCAATATAAAGTAGAGTTTAATGCTTAATAAAGTTTTATTAGTGCTCTAGGGCATATAATTATTACTTTCACATGATCTGATTAGTATTATTATCATTATTATTATTATTATTATTATTATTATTATATTATTATTTATTTATTTTTATATATATATATATATATAATTATATATATTATATAATATATATATATATATATATATATATTATATATATATTATATATATATATTAATATATATATTCTTCTTCTTTTCCCCAAGAATGGTGGTAAGGTGCGTAACAAGCATCAGAAAAGAAAAGCAATAGAAGAAATTGCTGTCGAAAAGAAATAAATAAAAAAAAATAAAAAAAAAAAAAAAACAAAAAAAAAAAACGCCAGCCTTCCCCCTGTTCATTATTAGTAAGGAACTCGTGCAGTCAGAAAATCACCCTATAGCCTTCACGTGACTGCGACGACCTCACATGGTAAAATCACACGTGGTAAGGTTCTCTTGACCCAGTGTCACAACCAATACACTTCACAAAACCCGCCATTCTCTCTATTATGCACCTTTATTCTCGCTCTGCAAACTCACATTATCTCCTTCAGACATTCGTTTACTGCCTCAATTCACTTTTCTTCGATCTCCCAGCCCGTCGGTTTCCAACACACTACTATACATCTGCTTAAAAAACGACTATCATTCAATCTTTCCACATGACCACCATCTCAACATACTTGCATTTATTCTCTGTTTACCCCTTTCTTCCACCACACAACTTTCTAGATATGTTCATTCTATTTTATCAATTCTTCTCAACACTAGCATGCCCCTAAGATTGTTCATCTGATCACATTGAACTTAGATCTATACTTCTTACCAGACCATAGCTACTATACAATAACACAGTAACAACATACCTCATGTAAGAACTAGAAGCACTAAAGACTTGTCCTTACATTCAACACGATTTAATTGCACAGCACATTCTGCCATTCACAATTTCCTACTACACTGCCATCATCCGTTCCTTCTCATCCAACATATACCTAAATATTTAACTCAGACACTTGTTTCCATGTGCTCACCATCTACATAACCTCACACTGAGGACTGTCCTCAAACTCACAACATAACTAATTATCTATGTTTACATTTCAAACCCCTTATTCTCCCTGCAAATTCTCTACCATATCCTCTCAACTCTTCAGATCGCCACACAAAACCAAATCATCTGCATATAATAGTAGGCACCCTCCACTCATTCTATATTCTAACATCCATTTTCTGTCAGCCACCTTGCATTCTTTTCAAAACCCATCCATATACAAATAATAACCAAGGGACATAACACATCCCTGCTCCGCTATTAATACTAAACAATCACTTTTGACACCATTTATTCTACTACACTATCGTCATTCATACTTTGATTCCATTCAGAAGCCTATACCAACCTATATATCACTAACACCTGCCATAGACTTCCCTATTAACCTATCAACCCTGCAAATCCATAAAACCTAAAACAATTTATTCTTCTCTCCTAATTTTTCTATCAGTTTGCTTCACTGTAAAGTTTTGATCCACACTCCTCTACTACTCCTAAACCCCTTGTTTCACCATCAGTCTCAGCCTCTGCCACTCTTCGCCAAAACACCACATATATCTTCCCTACAACACTCAATAAACTAATACCTATATTTTCTAAGTTCTCTTTATTCCTTACCCTTATATAAGGTCTATTACTGCTCTCCTCCAATCCCTCGAACTATACCCTCCATAAACTTACAACTTCAAGATCCAATCATCACCATCTTGCCTCCGTTCTTGGATCATTTCACCAGTAATTTTCCCCATCCCTATACCTCTATGGGGCCAGGAATTACCATTTTTCAATTCTCCTCTACCATTCTCCTTTTGTAATACCTCATCCCAAATACCTTATTTCCTCTTGCACCATCAAACCCAAACAGTCTTATCACTATCATTACTGCCAATTTACCAGATTTTATAAGTGTCTTTTCAGCACTCCACTACATCATTCATCAAATTACAAAAACACATCCCTAATTCATTATTCTAAGCAGGTTTCCCTTTTTCTTTTTACCTTTCGCACTTCTTCCAGAAGAGCTTATTTCCTTGTATGTCCCTATTCATCTCCTTCCAAACTGTTCATTAACCTCTCTTTTCCCTCCAAGGATATTTTAGTATTCTTTTTTTCCTCTTTATATAATCCCAAATCTTTCTTTTGAACTTCATCATTTGCTTTTAAGTACATTTCAACCACGCTCTTTTTTTACTTTACGCTTGCATCACCTCTTCATTCACCACTCACTGTTAACATTTCACATACTTCTTTGCACTGCTAACAATTGCTTCCAGATTTATTAGTTTCAACTGTTCACATTCAACTGATTTACGAGCGTCCTTACATACTTATCCTTATTACCTTGTTCATAACTTCTCACTCTTATTTTAACGCCAATTCGCTTTCGTTATCACCTCCTCTCCACAATCCCATAACTTAAATTTTGCATAGAACAACATAATGATCGATAATCCCATTCTAAACTCTCACTGATTTAAACATCAGATACATACTTTCAACTCTTCCTTCTTTCACAACCAAAATCAATTAACTTTTCACTTGATACACTGCTACTACACAACTCTAGTATACTTATGGATACTCTTGTGTTTAAGAAAGTATTCCTACACAATAACCTC
>JABUQX010132280.1:0-5000 GCA_015478945.1 Trachelipus rathkii
ATAATATAATGATATATAATATAATATATATATGATACTATATATAAATATATATATATTATATATATATATATATATAATAATATAGTAAGTATAATAATATATATATATATATATATAATATATACTGTATATATATTCGACAATTTTCTCCGGGGGGGGGGCTTTACAGAGATTCGAGGGGGCACATAAAGTATAACATAATTTACATAAAAATAAAAGGATTAATGATATCTTTGTCAACTTGTCAGCTAATCTTAGTCTTATTAGATACTGTCTTAATGAAATAGTAAATATCTGAAATATAACCAAATCTTTACTTGCAAAAATATAGCAATCTTTTGTGAAAACTTTTATTGGGAAGTTAGATAAATAAAATAACATAAGGGTACGAAAACATTATTATGAGAGAATATTATATTTAAAATATATATTGAGTAATATGACCTTTTCAAATAAGGAAATAGATCTTTTGGTAAAAAATAAATTATATATATATATATATAATATATATATTATATATATATATATATATATATAATATATAATATATATATATAATATATATATTATTAGTATATATATATTTATTATATATATAATATTATATATATATATATATATATATAATATCTATTATATATATATATATATAATATATATATATATATATATATATATATATATAACTTTCGTAGGCCGTATCCCCGACGTTAATACTTAGTAAGTTAGGGGTATTAAAGAAGTAAGTTTAAAGGATCGTATACGACGGGTTTTCTTCGTCCGCATACAAGTCACTATTTTTTTTTAGAAAAAATCCTCAGTTGGATTCTCAGACCCCTCGATGCTTATCATATAATACAATGCATTAAGGTTTCTGGCAGCATTCTATTTCTTGTTCTAGTATTCGGTTCATAGTACTGAACAATCTTTTAACCGAGGCTATCGTTAAAGGAATGACAAGAAAGATTTCACAGAGCTTTTGTAACTCGCAATATCCCACGTCCGCTTCCATTATTTTCGACAATGGGCTTTCATCTGCTTAAATATTTCGCTTTCGAGCATGGAATTGATATAAAAAAATGAAGGATTTCAGGTCAGCTAGTACAGCCTTCCGCCATTAAACATCGAATATTTGGGTCACAAAAAGAATTTTCTAACTTCCCAATCCGGTAGAATTTGTTGATCGACTGAAACGTCTCAAAGCGACTAGCAAATATCAATATATATTGATTTGTCATTGAACCTTTCTTCAATTTCTTCGATTACACTATCTCGCAGTATATTTTCATCCCTTTAAATGCATTTTTATCTTCATCAGCAATTAGGCGCACTTCAGATGCAAACTCCTCCATATTTAACATACCGAACTTTTTTTTGTTAATCACGATTGATTGTCTCCACACGATTTGCAATATTTTGCAGGTGCAAATTTGTTCCAGTAATTAGGGGAATGATTGGTCATTATACTAAACGTCCCTTCTTTTGCAAAGCATTGCAAGATATAGAGAAGCAGTGCAACTAAGGAGTTCATTTCATTACCATAACAGGTGACATAGGAAAACTTTCAATTTCTGATGTTCCAGCAAGGATGCCCCCTGCAAGTGGGAATGCAAGGTCTGTCCGTTTTTTGTGATAATGCCTTCACAAGCCAATCAAAATTTACTTTAAGCTACTGAAGACAACAATTCACTATCTTATAGATGAATAACCATCTCACTTGCCATGCATTCCTGGAATCTTGAAGGATTGAAGTCATTGGATTACTGATTGAATATTATGCAAAATATTTTCTTTTTTTGGCGACTTGCTAAACAGTTTGTAAATGTCTTGTCAAATATGAAAAAAAACATTTTTGATCCTTCTGATTTTATTCCTGCAGGAGGCTGCTGCAAGGGACAATATATGTGTTTTACAGTGTATATAGAGAACTTCTTTGTTTGCCTCTTCTGAAAGCCTTTTTCTTACACCTCCAACTTTTCCAGCTATATTAAAAGCACCATCAAATTCAAAAGTAATAATGTTGTCATATTATTTAAATCAAGAATCAGTCAGCTCCTTAATGAATAGCATTTGCAATAGTTTCTGCTTTTCCATTTGGTATTTTAACAATTGACAAGAACGTTTCTACGGGATTTTTATCCTCCACTACTCTAAACATGTTTTTCAATGTTTTTTTCAACTTATCCTTCAAAACTTCACCCATACATAACAGAAGTTTACCGGCAGTGTCCATGCTGCTGTAATTTAACCTATCACTCTGATTCCTTTACCACCATGTTTTAAATATCATGCAAATTCATTGTCCAAAATACTTTTTCAATCAAATCTCTGTATTCAGTAGTGTAACAGGCTGCTTCTTCCTTTCACAAAAAAAATTTTACAACACCTCGCAAAAAGTATTTTTAAAACTTTTCCATTTAAGCCTCTTTCACTTTGCACTCTGTTGAACAATTTAGCGGAATCGGTTCTTCAATAGCCTGTGTCCTGAAGGTTTTTCCATTTCCTACACTGTATAGTGTGAGCTGAAGAGTGTTTCAATGCTTTCTTTATTTCCAATTTTTTTCCTACAAGCTTTTTTGAAAGTTGTGAATGGAACGGTTAAGAAAACCTCACCCACCTGTCTTTGTAGAAGACATTTGCGTAATTTTTCTGAAATTTGGCACAGTTTACAAAATGCGCCTACCTTTTTTCTTCTCTGTTGCTCAAGCCATACTGATATTTCTGTTCCATTGGGTTTATTGTAGTAGCGCTGTTTGTCAGACAATTTGACGTAATGTGAGCTGGATGATATATATATTTATATATGGATGGGGTTATGAAAAGTTAGAGGTGGGGGTGGCAGGAAATGGTGTTAGAATGATGGAGATGGAGATGAGTGGAGGGTACCCTACCTATTATATGCGGATGATTTGGTTCTTTGTGGTGAATCTGAAGAGAGCTTGAGAAGATTGGTAGAGAGATTTGGCAAGGTGTGTAAAGGAGGGATTTGAAAGTAAACGTAGATAAGATAAGGTTTGGTTGTGAGTGAGGCATATTGACACTCCTCAGTGGGAAGTTATGTTAGATGGTGGAGCAGCTGGAACAAGTGTCTGAGCTTAAATATTTAGGGTATGTGTTGGATGAGAAGGGAACGGATAATGCAGAGTGTAGTGGGAAAGTTGTGAATAGCAGGAAGGTGGCTGGTGCAATTAAATCTTTGGTGAATGTAAAAGGACTAAGTGTGGAGTGCGATAAAGTCTTGCATAAGGTATGTTGTTACCAGTTTTATTGTATAGTAGTAAGACTATGGTCTTTAATAAGAAGTATAGATCTAAAGTTCAATGTGTTCAGATGGACAATCTTAAGGGAGTGCTAGGTGTGAGAAAGAATTGATAAAATGGATGAACTGTATTAGAGGTGTTGTATGGTGGTGAAGAAAGAGGGGTAAACGAAGAATAAATGAAAGATGTTGAGATGGTTTGGTCTAGGGATGAAAGGATTGATGATAGTCGATTGGTTAAGCGGATGTATAGGTGGTGAGTGTGTTGGAACCGACCGGCTGGGAAGAACGCGATGAAAAGTGATTGAGTCAGTAAAGGAATGTTTGCAGGAAAGGAAATGTGAAAGTTTGGGCAGAGAACGAGAAGAATGGTGCATGTAGGAGAGAAATGGCGGGGTGTGTAAGGGGGTATGGTTTGTGGCCCACCTGGGCCAGGGATGAACGCTACACTTGACGATTTACCTTAATGAGATCCGTCGCGGTCCCGTGAAGCCTCTAGGAGTGGGATTTTCTGATGCGAACGAAGTGCTTACGTAATTAATGGTAAAAAGAGGGGGCAGTAAAGGCTTGGGCTTTCTTTTCGACTTTTGTCAATTCTTCCTCCTGCCTTTCTTTCAATGCGATGTAACGCACTTAACTCCCATCTTGGAAAAAAAGTAGATGAAGAAGAAGAATATAATATTATATAGTATAATACTATATATTATATATATATATATATATATATATATATATATATATATATATATTTATATATATATATATATATATATATATTATATATATACTATATATATATATATATATTATATATATATATATATATATTATATATTATATATATATCAGCTCCTTATGAATAGCATTTGCAATACTTTCTGCTTTTCCATTGGGCTAAGTCTAAGACTCACTGTAGTCGTGCAGGTCTTCAGTTCCTAGTTGGACGTATTCATCGTCTTTTGGGAAAAGGAAACTACGCTGAACGTGTTGGCGCCGGAACTTCAGTGTACCTTGCTGCTGTAATGGAGTATTTGGCTCTGATCTTTACACCATGTTTTAAAATCATCATTCAATTTGTCCAAAATACTTTCAATCAAACTCTGATATTTAGTAGTGCATGCTACTTCTTCCTTTACCAAAAAACATAACAACCCTCGAAAAAGTAATTTTTAAAACTCCCTATTTAAGTCTCCTTTCAACTCCTCTGTTGAACCAATTTGAGCGTGGAATCGGTTTTTCTTCATAGCCTGTGCCTGAAGGTTTTCCATTTCTACAACTTATAGTGTGATAGGCTGAAGAGTGTTTCATGCTTCTTTAATTTCCCCATTTTTTTCCTAAAGCTTTTTTGAAAGTGTGAATGGAACGGTTAAGGAAATACGCTCACTCACCTGTCTTTTTTGTAGAACATTGCCGTAATTTTTCATGAAATTTTGGCAGAGTTTACAAAATGCGCCTCCTTTTTCTTCCGATGGGCCATGCGATATTCCGGCTCGCGTTGTTTATTGTAGTAGCGCTGTTCGTCCGTCATCAGCGGCTTGAATGATCTGGATGATGTACTTATTATATATGGATTGGGGTTACTGAAAAAGTTAGATGGTGGGGGTGGCAGGAAAATGGTGTTTAGAATGATGGAGATGGAGATGAGTGGAGGGTACCCAACCTATTATATGCGGATGATTTGGTTCTTCTGTGGTGATCTGAAGAGAGCTTGAGAAATTTGGTAGAGAGATTTGGCAAG
>JABUQX010132280.1:10000-25814 GCA_015478945.1 Trachelipus rathkii
TGATCTATTGATCTATTGGATTTCAGGTCACATTTCGAGTATCAATTTGGATTAAACATAGTATAAAATAAGTTCTTTATATACTAACTCACGAATATACGCTAGTGGAACAACGTTTTCACATTTAAATTAAAGCTAACATAGCATCATCTGAAACTAAGAATATAATTACAACGACAAACCTAACAACATCATGAACGAAATAAACTACTAACATTAAACAATGTTCCACACTTAACAACAGTAAAGTAACTAACATAGCATACAAAAACGTAACCTATTCATCTTTGTCAAGCATATCTCAACAATATCAATGTTAATTTCTACATTACTTGGTAATATTTAAACACAGATTTATCATAAAACCTTCTCTCTATATTATCATACCAGACCAACGATATATGCTACGGTAACAAAGTTTTTTTACATTTACATAATAATATTTAAACAAAATATTTATCATAACCTACCTTACTATCATAATTCCCAACGAATAATTGCAAACATAACAAAGTTTTATCCAAACATAACAATAAAAATAATTTTTCTATTTAAATATCATAGGAAAGTGTAATAGTTTACTGATCCTAAAACAGTTAAATCAGTAATCAGTAAATCAACCACCAGCCCCACCCTCCCCACCCTCCCTTATCTATAATCCTATTGATCTATGATCTATTGAAATTCAGGTCACATTTCCGTGTATCATTTCGTAACATAGCATAAAAATAAGTTTCTTTATATACTAACCAACGAATATATATGCTAACGTAGCAAAGTTTTCACATAAATAAATACTTAACACACAACAGCCGTACGAATAAACAGCCATCATTAACAACTAACCAAGTAAAGCGCAACATAGGGGAAGTCTAAAACAAGTTTTCCATTTTTATAGGCCCCACAATTATTTTTCATTGAATTAAGAAGCTTATATAAATTACATAAGACAGTATAGTTTTATTTTGGTATATATTTTATTCGATCTAAGCCGAGGGACATGGGGATTCTAACATAAAACGTGAGCATTTGTTCTATTATATCTCAGTCCACCACAGAGTCTCACCAACGCCGGATACAGCTTTAACTTTCTTTCTCCAGAACAGGTGTGAACGTTTAGAAGTAGAAGTGCAGTGCTGTTAGAACAATCAAGACATATCTGCAGACATGCTCAAAAAAACCATATTATATTATATTGGCTATTTAAGGTGTTTGCCATGGGTTAAATCAACACCAATTCTAACCGCTACTCTCTCACAAAAGTGCCATGTAGATTGAAGTATTACACCTAATATGCGGTCGAGGGGCTAGTTTTTTGAATTTCCCACCATTAGGCGTCGCATGTATATATAATAGAACCACCTGCGAGTTCAAGTATTATCTTAGGGTGTGAAATATCCCAAATCCGACTACCTTCACTGCGTTTCGTGTGTAAGAAGTATGTAATACGTTATAGAAAAAAATACCCTTAAAATAAACTTTACCAGGTTGTGTTTCTTATGTATAGTTGTAAATTGATACTATCAGCTCAATTTTACATGAAATATGACTGTGTCATTCAAGTATGGATGTATAAGGAACTATTCGTTTTAAATCATATTTTGAGATAAAACCCACTATGTTTCTGTATCAATTAGTTCCCTTATTTTCAGATTGTCTCGGAACACTGTTGTAAATCGGCTATATAAAGTGGTTATGCGTAGAAGGTGACACTGATCGATTGGCGGGTTTTTTACCAATAGTTTTCGTACTGACATCAGGACGGTTTTTTGTTGAATCAGTTGTAAAAGAGTGACGATGTAAAATATAAAGCTGTATGCATATATTCATACTTATTGTACTACGTACATCACCCTCAATTCATAAATCTGTGGTTAGTCACTTCATAAAGGCAAACCCGTAGATATTTCACTAATTTGAATCTGCACACGATTGTTATCAATCCCGAAAAAATGAATATCATTCGAAATAGGTCAGCACCATGAATCAACATAGATCAATAGATCAAGTACAGAGATTAATCATAGAATAAGATGGTAATGAGGCCTTGGTACCGCGCGACGGGTGGGGAGCTAGGCAGTCCTTGGTCTAAGTTTGAGTAGAGTAATTCTTGATGAATTCTGAATTCATAAATTGAATTAAGGGTCTATTATCTTGCACCTCTTCCGTGCTAGCTAATAGCTAAATAATGTAAGGTCATGACTCTCAGAATTTGGTTTAACGATTAAAACATAAAATAAGACACATCGTTTTGGGAATAATGAAGGTCTCTCTCGTAGAGATATCAACCAACAAAGAACGTGAGAGGGTGAATGTCATCGTATCAATCCAGCGAAAAAACATACTTTCCTTACCTTGAGATGAACTGACTAGAGTAGTATAATTGAGTTCCCAAAAATGTAAAATGAGATGCTTTCTCTCTTCAAAAAGCATATCGAGAAGGAAAGTAAACAATCATAGTAGCATATATATTCGTTACGTACGAAACGGTAATCCTAGTGGATTAAAACGCACTGTATGTCTGTATTTGACAAAAGTACTTCATCATTATCCGATTCTAGCGCTGACAACTAAGCAACAACATTAACTAGATAGTTTAAGTAAGGTTAGATAAAATAGATAATATCAAGTATAACATAGACTAAAACAAACATAACATAACAATAGTGTTTTTATCCAAAACTGACATAAAAATAAGTTCTTTTAATAAAAAAATAACTCATATTTTGTTATAAGTTTACCGTTTAGCCATATATATTTTCGTTAGGTCTCTGTGAGTATCCTTAGAGAAAGCGCAAAGGAGTAAATAACTGAATAAGTAATATCTCTTATTGTAAAATATATCAAGTATAACACTGGTAGAATTAACTGATCCCACCATGTGCCTCTCCACACCTCAATCCCCAACCCTCCCTTCTTGATGCTATATATCTAGTGATTCAAGCCTATCTTTCTGAGTATCCCATTGTATCGAGATATAAACATAACAGAGATATAGATTATTTATGAGGAACTAGATTCACCGTGAATTATTGTCTACTGGTTACGAGGATATGTATATCATCATCGATAAAGCGTATAGCTAATGCATTAGCATGAACTAAGAAAACTATATTATAAACTGAGAGCTGTACAAACCTAACATATCTCTTACGGCACGAAATAGAATCGTCTAACATTAACAAAGTTCTCACACTTAATACCAGTAAAGTAAATTTATTATTAGCACACACGAGCATTATTATTAAGTATTATTATTTATTATTATTTTATTATTATTATTATTATTTATATATTATTATTATTATTATATTATTAATTATTATTATTATTATTATTTAATAATATAACAAAGTTTTAACAACCGTAAAAGTTAACATAATATCGCCCTAAACTAAGAACATAAATACCTTACGTATCGATTAAACAGTCACATAAACAAGTAATCTGATGTAATATCAGAAAGTTAACTGTACCAAGGCATCACAAAACGTAACAACTTGTCTACCACCATGCAAAGACTAACTATTCATACTTGTCCGCATGGTTTGACGCATATAGACACACAGATGTAGCAGTTAGGCTTACACGGTAGGCTTATCATTAGGGTTACTTTCATGTTTATACAAAAGCTTTCACGAATACGCCCCCTCCTCAACATAAGCTCAATCTTTACTATACATAACCGAACAATTTTCAGCGACGAGCCCCACTACATGGAGATCACCCCAGAGAAATGCATGAAGACCCGTCTCGGGGGGTTCCCCGAAGGGGGTGTAAGCGGTAAGGTCACAGCCCAAAGGGCTGATTATTCCTGCATTTCTCTATTCTTCGTTTGAAACTTGTCTAGTGTAGCCTGTTTATTGAAATAAAGTCTCAATTTCAAAGTTAATTTGAAAAAATGTCCGTTTAAAATCAAGGTTTGTTTTAACAGAAATATTCTTGGCAGAACTTTTCAATGTGCAATTCGAGCAGTTTAGTGAACTGCTCACTCCTGTAATGAGGGATCACTTATTAAAAATTATTCAAATCACCTCAACAACACTAGCCTATTTGCTTAAAGTTAACAAAATAAAGTAAAAATTCCCATATATATATATATAATAATAGTTTTAAGTAATGATTTCCAAGAAATAAACTTGGAGAGACGCCTTGTAAAGTATAAGGCTTTTAGGTAAAATTAAAAATGTAGTTGTTGGGATAATTTCTAGCTTAAGCCACAATAAAGTTCTACTATGTAAGAGAAAGGCCCAAAACTAAAACTAGGCTTAGAGAGATAGAGTTAGAGGTGGGTAAGAATAAAATAGCATAGAATAGATCCTGGCCTAATTTACGTTTGGGAACTAACTTCTCTATACTAAATATTGAGATCTTCATTAAGACCTGAACTAGAAACTATTTGTTTAAAGTTAAATTAATACATTACGTTACTCTTATAATTTCTTCAGAAGATTTAGGACTTTAAATTAGTGTAAATTATTTACATAGCATTTGCTACAAAAACTAGCTCACTGGCATGAATTTAAACTTAGCCTGCGTTCAACCATTTTCTTAAGTGTTTTTTTTGCTCATCCTTTTAAGGCTCGCCTTGTTTGTTGCCTAACAAACTGGTGGATTTTTAGTTACAGTGGTTTGACAAGCCCTAGGGTGCTTTGTGGATTTGCATGAGCATGTTTGGTTTGTGGGTTGACTGGGACAGTCTCGATAGGCCTATGTGGCTTCTTACTGTCTCTATATTCCTAATGTCCTTAAAAAATATATATATTTCAAAAACCAAGAATGTCTCTAAACCATAGTGTAAATTACAAAGAGACAAGAAATATCCTTAATTTTTTGTAACCATTTTTAAAATTCCCTACTTCATTCGAAAAGTTAATAGCAAAATAGGAAGGTTTAATACAAGAATAAATATTTCTAACAGTTAAAAGCTTCCTTAGAGGTCCAGGTCTCGGATTGTGAAGCCAGCCAGTACGAACGTAAGTTTGGTAATCTTTGGCATCACATAGATGTCTTCTTCACCGTGAAGCAAAGAGATGGCATGAATGTTCTATTTTCTTGAGCTTTGTGTACCGAAGGAAGTTATTATAAAGGGACATAAAGCACTCTCCTAAATTTGAAAGCGCTCATTAAAAGGAAGCACATTCTATTAGTCTCAAACTCTCAAAACTATTATACAATCTTTCCTCAGTAAACATTGACACAAAATAAGCATTGAAAATGTTAACCAACTCCTTATCTGAACTTGCTAAATCTTCATAAATATTAATTGAACCAATTGTCATATTCTTACTTTTAAATTTATAAATGCTAAAAAAAAAAAAAAAAAAAAAAAAAAAAAAAAAAAAAAAAAAAAAAAAAAAAAAAAAAAAAATTCGGGCCCTTATTGCTATCCCTAGCTAAATTAATTTCTGTCACTCTCTTTGTTTTTCTTAACTGGTAAGAGTTCATTTCTATCTTTCCTATAATTTTCGAAATCTTCCTCCTTACTGCTTCCCTTGAATATTTTAAAACATCTACACTTTTCATCGATTTTCTCTCGCTACCGTGGCTCAAACGGTAGAGCGACGGAGTCGCATGGCAAGGTCGTGGGTTCGAATCCTAGGTAGAAATTACTTAGAAAGTTCTCCTCCTTGAATAGGGCTATGCCCGTGAGGTGTGAACTTTTATAAAAAAAAAAAAAAAAAAAATCTCTCAATTCCACCATATAGGTTTTATCTTCACCACCCTAATGAGACTATCTTTAAAACATACTGACTGAATATTCATCAATTCATCAAAATATGCTTAAAGTATTTCTACATGTTAAAATAATTTTGGTTTTTAAATTCCTGGTCACTTATACTAAGCATGTCTCGAAATTTGGTAAAATCGCCATTTCGGAAATCTAAGTATCTTTTCCTTATTAACTTGCAATTTAAATCTAGATATCACAATCATGTTAAATTTATTTATATTTTGATCACTAATTCCTAAATTCTCATTAACCCACCATACTTTCATCGCTAGTTAATATTATGTCTATCAGGATGAACTGTGAACAAAACGCCTGCATTTTTATTTCCAATAAAATTGAAGTTTTGAACATGCGAAATTAATTCACTAAAATTAACCAGTGAGAACTCGTTCTATTTCAATGTGACGAAAAATTCCAAAAGTTCCGAACTTCGAACCAGTTATTGCTTCGTAATTGTGTCCTATACTATGATTATGCTCTGGAATTTGTAGGTAGGCTATATCTAAAATTTGTATCTTGTTGAAGGCTTGTACAACAAATTAGGTACAAGAACAGAAAAATAATTTTAAAGCAAAATTACAAACTTAAAACTTAATCCGTTGTGTTTCATTTATAAGATTATTTCGTCTATGATTATATGAATAGATAATATAGTTGTAAAATGTGTTAATATTTTATAGAAGTTCCAGTTGATAGCATTGTTGTTCATTAAGAATTAGGCCTAGACCAAAATAGGTCTGCTAGCAGAATAAAACAACAAAAAAAATAAAAATTTGATTTATAATGGATCGTCTTTTAAGATTGGGTGGAGGACTTCAAGCCTTAGGGCAAGGTCCATCCCCGAGTGATGCTCCAGTTCCAGATACTGCAGAGCAAGTTTATATTTCATCCTTGGCTTTGCTAAAAATGTTAAAGCATGGTCGAGCTGGAGTACCAATGGAGGTCATGGGTCTTATGTTAGGAGAATTCGTTGATGATTATACTGTTAGAGTTATTGATGTTTTTGCCATGCCACAAAGTGGTACAGGTGTTTCTGTAGAAGCTGTTGACCCAGTTTTTCAAGCAAAAATGTTGGACATGTTGAAACAAGTTGGCCGTCCCGAAATGGTTGTAGGATGGTATCATTCTCATCCTGGATTTGGATGTTGGTTATCTGGTGTTGATATTAATACTCAGCAGAGTTTTGAAGCACTTTCAGAAAGGGCAGTTGCTGTTGTAGTTGATCCAATACAATCTGTTAAGGGAAAAGTAGTTATTGATGCATTTAGATTAATAAATCCTAATATGATGGTTTTGGGACAGGAGCCAAGACAAACTACTTCAAATCTTGGACATTTGCATAAACCATCAATTCAAGCATTGATTCATGGTTTAAATCGACATTACTACTCCATTCCTATAAAATATCGAATGAATCATAAAGAACAGCAGATGTTGCTAAACTTGCATAAGAAATCATGGATGGAAGGGCTCACTCTTCAAAATTACAAAGAACATGGAAATCTAAATGAAGAAACTGTTAAGGAAATTTTGAGTCTTGCTAAATCATACAATAAAAGTTTGGAAGAAGAAGAAAAAATGACTCCTGAGCAGTTGGCCATTAAAAATGTGGGTAAACTTGATCCAAAACGACATCTTGAAGACAAAGTAGAAATTTTAATGACAGCAAATATTGTTCAGTGCCTTGGGGCAATGCTAGATACCGTAATTTTTAAATAAATTTTTTTTTCTAATGTATACTAATTAGGTTATATATTTTTACTAAAACTTTTATTTGTGAAAGTTACAATTATTTATATAATATTTTGTGTACAATAATATATATATATATATATATATATTATATATATATATATATATATATATTATATATATATATATATAAATAATTATTTATTAAAAATGAAAATCTTAGTTCAGATCAGGAAGGATTCCTAAGAATAATAGGCTATATAGGTCTCATGCCTTTAAATCTCTGCTTATTTAAAATTCTATGGTTATAAATAAATGTTTTAATTTTTATATTGTGCAAAATAGGGTGTTTTCCACAGATATCTAAATTTAAATCATAAACTATGAAATCTTAAACTAAAACTTTACAAGCAAGTAGTGATTGAATTAGGACACAATCACATATTGCATTGGCTTTAGTCATTGTCCCAATTCAGTAACCATTTATTTATCGTTACAGTTAAAGAATTTATAGTTTGATTTAAATCAGATGCCTGTGGAACACACCCGAGGTTTGTAAACTAAAAATGGAAATGTATTTATATCTGAGTATAATTCCAGTAATAAAGTTAAATTTGGATAAATGGTTTAATATATATATATATATATATATATATATATATATATATATATATATATATATATATATATATATATATATATATATTATATATATATATATATATAAATAATAATAATAATAATAATAATAATAATTTGTAAAGATGAAAATCAGAAAAATTAAGTACATTATTAGTATCTATATATTAAAATTTTTTTTTATTTATAGAATTTTATTACAAACTATTAATCTTGTTCAAGTATTTTTATATTGTAAGGGAAAAATAAGAAACCAATAGAATTATTTATATTGATAACTATATTTTAATAGCTACTACTATTTAATGGTATCTTTATCCTTTCAGTTTAATTTTGGTTTTAGATAATATTGAAATAAAACTTAGTCATCTATTATTAAAGCTAATAATATATTGGTATATTCTTACTTTATTATATAAATGTGTTCATCTTTCTTTTGGCTGTATCATAAAAATCAAGAGAATAAAATTTTTAAGGAATTAATATTTCTTAAAGTGTAATCTTTTTCTATTCGTATGGATAAAATTATTTAATGTAATATTTTATTTTTTTTGTTATAAAAAATGTACTTACTAGACCTATATGTACAGTAAATAATAAATTTAATATTATATGTTCCATTAGACTTGTGTTTATAAATTTATAAAATAAATATTAAAGATTAGTAGCCTATGTTTTTCAACTATAATAATATATATAATACTATAGTATATATATATATATATATATATATATATATACTATATAATATATATATATATATCATAAGCTTTCATAAACAATCCATTTCATTTTGTATCCTGAATAAAATATTAATTGTTAAAATTTTATTTTTTTAATTACCTTTTAGTATCAAATACCTGTACAGAAAACTGAAATCTAAAAATTATTGTTTGCATTTATATATTTGAAGGTATAATGTTAACTCTTAACACATTTGCTACCAGGGCTGGAGCTGGAGCAGAAATTATTTTTGGGGGTGGAGTCAGAGCCATAACGTTTTTAGGAATGGAGTCAGAGCAGATTTTTATTTTATTTTTATTTTTTATTTTTTGAGGGGGGGGGGGGCAGAGCCGACAAAAAAAGGGTGGCTCCGGTAATCACAAATATCCCTACACTATTAGTCTATTACACTAAAGCAAAGAAAATTCAAGCAGGAGATTTGACTGCAGGATAATTTTATACAGAATTTGAGGCATCTAATTAATGCTTCAAACATAGAGATTTTAGCAAAGGACACATGAAATGTTCCATGTAAATAAGGGATACAATGTTAACTGAAAACTATTTTTCTGTTGGTCATCTGTGTTAATCTACAGTTCAAAATCATTCTCAGATCTGAAGGTCTGATGTTTAAAAGTTAGGATGCTCTTTGTGAACTAGGACTTAAAATGAATAATACTATCAAACAGGAATCTGGGTCAGAGTCGGGCAGTTAACCTGTTTCAGGAATTCTTTCTTGTGGTGTCTTGTCAGACGAAGATGAAGAAGCCAAATTTGTTAGAGAATGGGACCAATTGGAGCTTGCAGAAAAAGTGAAAAGACAATTAGCCATTAAAAGACCTTCAACCCAAAACTCCTTTAGAAAAATATAAAGTAGAATTCCATTATGCATTAGATCAACCGAAAATCAAATTTAACTTTTGTAGTTAATCTATTACTATCCATTAATTTTGTAAGATGACGCTTACACAGATACAGCTTTGCCTCTTACTCAAGCAAGTGTTGGGTGCTTATTTCGGATTTAAAAATAATAGCAATTGGATCTTAGGACATCATTAAAGGAGGATTTTCTTGAAGCAGTTTTATTTTCAAGAAAAAACTTTATAATAAAATTAATACATAAGTTCAGGCAGTTTATAATTCAATGAATTATTATTTTAAAAGTTATTGAGAAAAGTAAATTTATTTAATTTTTTATATATTTTGTTTTCTACAAATACTTATAAATTTTAATGTAAGTCAAAATAAAGGAGTCATTAATGACCATTCTTTTTTTTTTTTAATAATCATAACTAGGGAATTTTTCTAGGGATCCATGATCCTTATTTATCTGAGGTATATATATATATATATATATATATATATATATATATATATATATATATATATATATATATATATATATATATATATATATATATATATATATATATATATATATGTATATATATATATATATATATATATATATATATATATATATATATATATATATATATATATATATATATATATATATATATATATATATATATATATATATATATATATATATATATATATATTAAATTAGTAAGTGCACGGATATCATGGTATCATTATCAGCAATTTTGTGAGTACTTAGTAGTATCAGTATTGGTAAAATTTTGCTGATACCTTTTACTGATACCAAATATTTTGCATCGTTAAATTGATATATATATATATATATATATATATATATACATATATATATATATATATATATATATATATATATATATATAAATATACTATATATATATATATATATATAATTAAAAATCAAAAATTACTTCAATCCAATGTTATAATTTTTAGACCATCTTGTGTAGTATGTGTGCACTGTACTTTTGGGAAATATTGCTGCCAAAACTTAAAACATTTAATTTTCTTTTACATAGCAAAAGTTTTTTATCACATATATTAAGTAACATGGTAGAAAAAAATGTGAAGGAAAATAGCCTAATATTTTTTTATAAAATTATTAAATTGTTATGTTCAAAAATGCCATGAGTAGGATGAAAATTAAAAAGGATTTAGAAATATATATATATATATATATATATGTACATATATATATATATAAATATATATACTTTTATATAAATAAAAAAAAATATATATATATATATATATATATATATATATATATATATATATATATATATACCGTAAAGCGGGGTTACTTTGTCATACGGGGTTACTTTGGCCATTTTTCACCCCTGCTCAAATTTTTAGCTATATTTTTGTAAATATTTATTTTTAGTAAAATATGCTCTCTGATACATTTGTTCCTTAATATTGGTATATATAATATAGGATTAATGTGAAGGCGATAAGTAACGTGGACCGATGCCCCCACACGATTTTGGGGGGCGGGGCAATTCGGTCCACTTCAATTTCACATCCTAAGAATCCTCATTAAGTGTTTTATTTGATAAACTATATGATAAGTCAGTTTTCATTTTTAAACATAATGGTATTACAATATTATTTTAAAATTGGGTTCGAAAACGTAATAAAACGTAATAAAATGTTCGAGTTTGCGTTCGTTTTGTCAAACTGCAAAATCGTAAAAAAAGGCTCATCAAACGTAAAAAATCTTTAATTCTGTAGGGTTGCTATTCTTTTTTATTCTGTATTATACAGAGTTAGGAAATTCTTTACGTTTGGTGAAGTTTTCGTTTGCGAATGTTGACAAAAGCTCAAGCGTTTTAGGTCTCTTTTAAACATAATGGTATTACAATATTATTTTAAGAAATTGGGTTTGAAAACTAATAAAATGTTCGATTTATTCGTTTTTGTCAAACGCAAAATCGTAAAAAAATGCTCACCAAACGTAGGGAATTTCCTTAATTCTTTTGTATTCTATATTACACAGTATTAAGGAAATTCTTTACGTTTGGTGAGCGTTTTTTTACGATTTTGCGCTGTTTGACAAAAACGAACTGTAATATAAAAAATTCTGTAAGGTTGCAATTCTTTTTTATTTTATATTACACAGAATTAAAAGGAAATTCTTTACGTTTGGTGAGCGTTTCTTTTTACGATTTACTGCTGTTTGACAAAAGCGACATTGCGCTGTTTGACAAAAACCAGTGCAAACTCGAGCGTTTTAGGCATGTTATGTTTCGTAAGAAATGAAAACTACTTAAGGGTCTGGCAACATCATCAGCAAGTATCCCTTTGTATCCTGCCGTGTTACTTTGCGTAAGTGTGAACCATCTTCTTAAAAAAATTGTACAAAGAAGTTAATTAGGCCTATGTGGAAAAACTTTACCCTACCTATCTTGCTGTAAAGTGTAAAAATTATTTTAAACATTATATTTCGGACATCTTTTGTAAAAGAGAAATTAAAATTTAATTTAATGAAGATTTCAATGTGGACGGAATTGCCCCACGCAAATTTTTAATCCTGGACCGAATCGCCCCATGTTACAAATTTTATAATAAACATATTTATCTCTTGCCTGAATGACTCAACGATTGCATTAAGGTTAGGAACTATTTTTAAGTACTATATCTTGGTATTAATAATGTAGTACAATTATTTTGACCTGTATGATTCTTAGCAATTAGCCTAAAATCCCGATTTTATAGTGCTCAGAAAAAGAAAAAAAAAACATAAAATTTTTGGACTTAAATTAAAGGTTTCATAAAAAATTAATACCTAAGACATAAAAGAACATTATTTTACATCGTTAAAGATATATTTTACATCGTACTTATAGGCTATTTTGAGCCACTGGACCGGGTACTTATGTGGTCCAAATTGCCCCATGGACAGTGCCGTTTTTCTGAATTAATATATATATATATATATATATATATACTGTGCAGAAATGTGTTACAATGTACTCTGCTAACAACTGCTTCAGATTTGTTTAGTTTCAACTTGTTCATAACTTCTCGCTCTTAATTCTACCCACTTCTTCATATCACCTTCCTCTCCATCAAGCCCCCACTAACTTAATTTTACATAAAACAACATAATGATCTGATAATTCCATTCCTAACCCCCTCACTGATTTAACATCCAACACATACTTCAACATCTTCACCAACACAAATCAATCATACTTTTCACTTCGATACCATCTATACCTACACCAATTTTAGTATACTTATGAATACTCTAGTGTTTAAAGTATCTTCACACATACCTCTCCTCTGAAAATCAATCACTTTCTACATTTGTCATTTTCTGTAACAAGAATAGCCATGTTGTAGTCTACAATGTAATCTCAAGATGGACCATATGTTACAACCACACATACCTTGACCTTTTCAAACTTAAATTTAACCATTAGAATTCTAGTACTCACACACACAAAATCTACCATAGCTTTATACCACAAGTCACTCATCAGAATTGCAATTCCTTCTCTCCCCCTCTCATTCCTTTCCACACCAGCACAAACACATTTCACACCACGCCATTCATTTTCACCATTTCCTTTCATCTTCATTTCAGTCACAGCAAGCAAATCAAATTTATCCTTTCTAAATACATCTATTACCTTTCTCCTCAACATTTATTCCTCTGACATTCCATGTACCCATATGATTCATACATTTTTGCTGTATGATAGAAAGCTGCTTACGGCGATCACTACCTTCTCTGAGCCATGCATTAGCATTCCTGGCAAAAGATGAGTGGTAATGCGTAGCCAACCCAACTACCACCGTCCCTTAGTCGCGTTCTATGACACGCAGGACATAACAATGTGGGCAATGCTTTCTCCCCTACACATAGGGATATCTGTAAGATGTTGTTTAGAAGATGGGTATGGATATAAGTATGTGTATATGACATGTGGATAAAAGGTGGTGTCTGTAAGATGAGTGTGTATATGCATGCAGAACAGAAAGGTGAACCATTAGGCACTGGAATGTCATACATACCATAAGCAAAATGGAAGGTAATTTCATCGCTAAGTATATGCGCTACTCTACCTCTAATAGTCATCAAAGTTATTCAAGGTAATTATACTTCGCTATTAGATTTTAGTTATACTGTAGTATTAATTATTCATAATTCACTTTATCCTTCATTTATTCACTGGTAGCAGATTAAGGTTGGAAAATGGGGGATAAAACAAAAGTAGGACTTAAAGGTACTAGTGACAGAAGAGAAAGAGTATCATGATGTCCTTTGTTTTCTGGTGAGATAGAAGAATATGAGAATTGGAGAGAAAGGATAAATGATTGGCAAATGGTGAGAGGTGAAGAGGTAAAATTTTCTGCAACTGAGATTTGAATGACATTAAAAGGGAATGCATGTGATGCAGTGAAAAATATGAATCTGGAATAATTGGGTTCGAAAGGAGTTAAAAAAAACTTAGATAAATTAGATAGTGTTTAGAAGAAAAAGCAAAATTGGTAAAAAAAACTATCAGTTTCTTTAGGATAGAAAAAAATGGAGAATGAAAGCATGAGAGATTATATAGTTAAACATGAAAGTGCGGCTGCTGAGTGTGAGACCATTGGGGAAAAATGAGTGATGAAATGAAAGGAAGCCATTTGCTGTATGGTGCAAGACTGTATAAAACTGATTTGCATATAGTATTAGGTGTTTGTGATAGCGATGATTGCAATTGTGATTATAAGAAAATTACTTGGAAACATTTTTCAAGAAAGAGATAAGCTTAAAAAACAAGAAGAACCTTGGCCTGATGAAGAAAGAGAAATAAAGTTTATAAAAGGAAGAGGATACAGTATGAACTTCAAATGTTATAAATGTGAAGAAGAGGGACACACGGCTAGAGATTGTAGGAAGAAAGGAAGCAGTTGTTTCATTTGCAAATCAAGAGCACATTGGGCAAGAGATTGTCCTGAGAATTGGAAGAATAAAAATAAAGAAGCAGAAGTAGAGAAAGTGTTATGGAATAACGATGAAGGAGAAGATCAGGTTATAGATCTAGAGGTAATAGATGGAATACTAGTACTGGTTGTAATAAAACTGTATGCAGAGAATTGTGTGTATCCCCAAGAGAAATAGAAAATGTGAAAAAAAGATCAAGAAACATCTAATAGAAGATTTAAATTTGGAGAGAGTGAGTTTGAATCAAAAAAGGTATTAAGAATACCTTGAGAGATTGGAGATAAAAAGGTGAAAATAAGAACTGAAATTATTGAGGGAGGCGTTTCTTGGTTGATAGGTCGTGAAACAATGGTAAATATGGGTTTTGAGACAAAAAGTTAATACAATTTTGATTGTGAAGGATTGGATGGAGGATAATGTCAAATGCAGAAAAGGATTAGCAAAACTTCATCTGCAGTTTGGACATGGCAGTTGTGATAATATATTTGGAACCTAATTGAAAACAGCTTTATGAAGAAGGTTTGTTTAAAAAAAAAAAAAAATAGAATTTGGAAAAATTTTATAATTGTCAAGTGTGTAAATGATATGTAAAAAAAAGACACTGCTAAACCAGTAGTACGATTTCCTATGGCCTTCAAATTTAGTCAGATGGTGTCATTGGATTTAGGAGAATGTGAAGGAAAAAGGTTTCTGGTTATGGTGGACATGGCATCCAGCTATGTAAGATATATGTGGATAAGGAACAAACAACCTGAAGAGATAGTAAGTAATATAATGAAAAATTGGTTTAACATATTTGGAGAGCACCAGATAAATTCTTATCAGACAATGGACTGGAATTTAAGAATGAAAAGGTTCAAGAAAATAAGTGAATGTTTTTGGGATAGAAATAAGAAGTACAACAGAAAGTCCTTGGAGCAAAGGAAATGCGAGAAAATGGTAGAATTAATTAAGGATGTCATAAGAAAATTGATGGAAGACCTATCAGATTGGGATGTAGCTATGTCATGGACTGTATCAGCAAAGAATAGCTTACTGATGAAGAGTAGTTATTCACAAAATCAATTAATGTTTGGGAGAAACATCATTTTGACTAACTTGACAGGAGAAGCAAAATTAACCGAATTAAGCATAGAGGGCATAGAAAGTAAAATTACAGTGGAAAATCTCAAAGCAATGAG
>JABUQX010132281.1:0-5000 GCA_015478945.1 Trachelipus rathkii
CATTGTACTTCGTTCAGTTGAACCGTTTCGCATTTATCATTGAAACGCTTTCGCGTTTTCGTGCGCCGCTTCAATATATATATACTACATATATATATATATATATATATATACTACCTTAACCCTTATATATATATATATACATATATATGTATATATGTATATTATAACCAACAATATAATAACTTAATATATATATGTATATATGTATAATGTATATATATACAGAATAATATTAATAATAGCAATAACAATATATATGTAATAATATATATAGCAACCAGCCAATATTTGAATAAATATGTAATAATAACATAATATATATATATGCTTAATATATATATATATATATATATATATATATATAACTGTAATAACATATATATATATATATATTAGAAGTGACCACAGTGATATGGGTGAAAATTATTTCTTGAATTTGTCAATGAGAACCCACAGGCTAGTCGGTCTTTGCAGATTTTCAATAGCCAAAGTTTGAGCACGATTAGAGAACATGTTAACCCGTGCCGCTGAGAGTTCCAAATTTTCAAAAACTCCTATTTTTGGCTGGCTAGGCATTTGGCGTCTTTGGGCCCATCTAGAGCTATATTATTTTCTCATACTTTATGTCTCACTAAATCATAAACACTTTCGTGAGATATTTTATACATGTTATAACATATAGTCTGATCCGAGCTATGCTCTTGTCGCTCATGTAAAAGCGTGACTAGGAACCTCTATTAGCGAACTTATGAAATGAGAATTATTTAATATTTTCAAGTAATGGAATTGAGTAGCAGTGGAATAAAATGACAGGAGGAAAATGTTTTTCTTTTACCTATTTCAATGTATTTTTAATAAGAAAGAGAGTGACACTGCATCGTTTGCATTCTTTAAAGGAAGGGATAAAATAATGAATAATTAAACCTTATGAGTTCCTCATAGCAATTTTTAATTATTATGCTTTTACTTTCAGCATTTGTTTACTACCTGTAAAACGTATTGTTTCTGATCCTCATCTTTAGTGAGGAGTTATTAAAGTCTGTAATTAATTTCACTCTCCTCGGTCACCACGTAACGGCAATTTTTAGTGACTTCACAATCCCCAATCCTTCCTTAAAAAGTATATTTTCAGGCCAGCTACTGGGGGTTTCTGAGAAAAATCTGCGTTAATCTGGAAACGCTCAAAGAAATTCATGGTCCCCTTGTTAATTAAACAAGATAACCCTGCATAAACCAGTTCTTCCAACTGGTGTGTCTTCAGAGAAATTTAAGGTTTACAATTCTCTTGAATTTTCTGTCTCGGTCTCAGTCTTGGTGTCATTTAAAACTTTGTTTAGCCATTTCCGATTTTTCTTCGTCTGAGATTGAGGGACCCGAGGGCTACCAATTCTGCATTAAAATACCACAATTGAGTTTGAGAATTTCGCAGAGCTCTCTCAAGAGCTTTCTCAGAGATATCTTTGTCAATCTTCTGATAGTCCAACAAACTTCGCAAGAGGACAAAGTCTTGCTTGGGAGCCAAGTGTGGGCATTGAACCAAGCATTGCAATACACTCTAACGAGAAAATACAGACAGCTTCTTTCTAAGGCACGTTGTCCTTCATGACTCAGTTTGAATTGTCCGCGGAATAGAAATATCCAGATAATAGATGACCTTGGCCACCCACCTGGCATGACTGATGGAACCTGGAGATTTAAATTCCACTTCCGTTCCACTCATTGCTCCTACAAACACCAATACCAATTGTAGGAGCTCCTTGTAATCGTCAATCCGCAGTTATGTTGGCAATTACTTCAGAAGGTAGATGTCTTTTCACATTTCGTTGATGATACCCGAGTCATATTGTTTCTTGTTGAGCTTCGCCCATGCATTTTAGAATCTCTTGAATATATCGGGTTGAGGCCAGTTGTTAATCCGAACTTCCATTCAGAAACACCCTCTCAACGCCAAGTGACTTTAAGAATATATGGTAGCGGCAGGAGACTAGGTAAAAGCAACTTTTTCTGCCTAAGATGTTTCAAATTATGGCTGCAAGCCTAGAGCCTTCCTGTGTTTGATGCAGATTGTCGAAACACATTATGGGAGATACCCCATTCCTCGAGACACTCATAAGCAGCCAGGGCTTGTTCTTTACCAGTGCTTGTGTGCTACAGGAACTCTAGCAGTTGTTCATTTTTTTCACCATAAATTACAGCAGCTGATTTTCGTTCTTTTCTGCTCTGTCTTTAGAACGTCTGATAGAAGTTTTCCGTCCCAATGAACTACAACAACTTACTTCACTTGTATATAAATTAGTTCCAAGATCTTTTCAGTGTATTTTTCTCTTAATACTTTGCGCCTTTCATGGATGGTGGTTTTTGACACTTTGAACTCCTCAGCATTCTCCCAAAGTGCTTCTATGATAGCTATGAGTATTCGTGTGGCACTTCTGTAAGATACCTTACACTGATCCAACAACAGAGATAGTTTCATGGTTAAAATTTCCCTAACGTTACGCTTCATTCTTTTGCTATGAGATGGTCCAGGAAGTTCTTCGGTTTCTTGAGAAGTACAAACGTCCATTGGCAGCACATCCTCGATCTTCATCGCATGTGTTTTTTTCTTCATCACTGTCCTCATCTTCTTCATTTTCAGTATCTATGAACAAAAGAAGAGAAAGAAAAGGACCAAATTAATTATGAAAATAGTTAAGTTACGTTGCTTATCTTGTTTTGTTAGTGCCTTTGTAAAAACTAAACAATAGAACCAGGGGACGTAAACGTACTTAGTAAAATATCAATATTATTCAAGCAAAAATAAAGTCTTCTATGTCAGATAAACATTCACTTGAATTTGCTCATTTCATTTTCATAAGTTCCTTTTTGTAGTTTTTCTTTCTTCAGCTCGAGGTAACTTCAGATCAACTCCAAGCACCAAATTTATTGACCCTTTTCCTTGATTCAAAAGAAACTCCTTGTCTTCGTCTGATTTCATCATGGCCAAGGCATCTTTATGGTCGATATCAAAAATATCATCTACCTTTGAGGCAAACTCTTTGATTTTGTTCTTTGCAGCTTCTGATTGTTTATACTGGTCCTTTTATACATTTCTCCACTCTGCGTGATGTTTCTCTAATTTAGTAATAGCATCTTTCACATGTTTTATAGGAATCCGAGCTTTTCCCCAGAAAACAAGATCTTCTTGTATGGTAATTCTTGCTGAATCTCTTAGATTCTTAATTTCAGTCACGTTTGGCGAGAACAAAGTTGCCAAAACTTGACAATTGGAGGGCAATTTACAACTGGTTATCTGGTGAGCCTGATAAATTATTATTGTTATTACAATGAAAATTTTTATCTTTGGTTCTGCTTCTTATGGAAGGAAGAGGTGGAAGCCACTCTTTTACTATTTTATTTTTAATCTGGAAAAAATTAATATACATAAATTACAACGAATATTGGTTTCGGAAATTAGATGTAATTAACAAAACAAAGGGGGATGGTCTCCTTAAATCTAAATTTACAAGAAAATGATGATATAATGATGACGAGGCTGTCATAGATGGGTTCGACTAGAGGTATAAATAACTATATATAGAATATAAATTAGTTACAATAATATTGCCTTTAATTTGAGACATAAATCAAGAGAAAATAATGTAAAATGGTTCCAGAGATACTGCCCCAAAACTATAACTGATCCAACATGGCCAAAAAAGCATTTTTTGTAACTTTGAGCGCACAGCTGCACGGGTTCACATGCTACAATCGTGCTCAAAACTACCTTTAAATCTGGAGAGGCTAATCATTTTGTAGGTTCCCGTTGACAAAATTCCAACATCAATTTTTTATTTTTCTATTTATATATAATATGTATGTATAGCATATATATATAAATATTTGTATATAATATATTCTGTAGTAATAGCATATGTATATATATATGTATATATAACATATATATGTATATATATATATATAATATATAGCATAATAATATTAATTATATTTGATACTTAGCATAATAATAATATATATATTTATTTATAATAACTATATATAATATATGTATATATTAACTATATATATCTTTATATATAATATAATATATATATGTATTATATATATATGTAATAACTCTATATATAATATATATCTATAAAGGGGTAACAAAAGAACATCTCTTTTTCTTTAAGCAATTACTTTTTGCCTTCTCTCCAGGATTGAACTCTGCATGTTGCAGAAATAAGGAACCAATATGCTCGATGCTTTGGCTAGGCTATCCCTCAACCCAAAAGTTGTTCCAGAGAACAGTTTTAACAATGTCAGGGTTCAATTCAGGCATCACCCGCGAGTGTGTGTACCTGTCTTTTTGGGTTGAGATGCTCTCAGTCGTAAACATCAGCATATTGTCCCTCATTTCACAGCATGCAGTGGTTCAGCATGGAGAGGCCCGTTAATATGCACTGGAACCATATGTTCTTTGAAACAAAGATCTAAATAATAAATTGCGATTTTGCAATATTTAACAACTACATATTAGTAGAACGAGGGCAAGCTGGACACCTGGTGATGCTCGCCTTGAAGGAACTCGATTGCTTTTAAAGAGCTGTTCTTGGGACTCAAGCTTTTTGGGTTACGAGGATGGCTCAGTCGTAAAGCATCGAGAATATTGTCCTCATTCCGCAACATGCGGTGGTTCAGTCCGAGGAAGGCAGTAATTCTTTACCTTCATACTTTTTTGGGTTTTTAAGATCTAAATAATAAATTGCGATTATGTATTAACAACTAACACCATATATATTATATATATATATAACTTATATATATATATATATATATATATATATATATATATATATGTATATATATATATACTTTCTCACTTTCTTAATAACTGCCTTTGCTAATGAAGCAGGGAATTCAGGTCAAATGCCGACATGACGGACTTTCTCTTAAGATCGTCAGATTTTGACGCTTGATGCGTCAGTTAGAAACTGCTATGGTCGAAGAGACTA
>JABUQX010132281.1:17500-19914 GCA_015478945.1 Trachelipus rathkii
GGAGAAAAGGAAGCTGAATTCTGTTTTGAGGAAGGGGGGGGGAGCATATACGTAGAGCTCGGAGGAATAAGGAAGAGAGGGTAGCTAATTTAGTGTAAGTAGGATGTGATGAGAACCAATGAGTGTAGTTGGGAGTGGAAGTTGGTTTTCTGTAAATAGAAAAAAGTAAGTGAGATGTGTTCCATGATATTAGTGTGTCTAGGAAAGGAAGTGTGTTGTTTTGAGACTGTTCAATGGTGAATTGTATATTACTATTAATGCTGTTTATGTATTCTAGAATGTCAAGAGGGTTTGTGTGTGTAGGGATGGCTGCAAATATATCGTCGACGTATCTGTGCCAAATTGTATGGGAGAGGAGGGGGTGAGGGAGGATGTAATAATGTTCTATGAGCTCCATGAATAAGTTACTGAGTATGGGGGAAAGGGGAGAGCCCATGCTGAGTCCGGATTTTTGTTTGAAATATTGAGTGTTGAAGTGAAAAAAGTTGTGTTCTAGAGAAAGGAGTATTAATTGTTTTAGAAAAGTGAAAGGATAGGGTAAGATAATATATTAAAAAATAATCAATTATAAACAAGATCTAGAGTAAGTGATTCTGGGACAGAAGTGAATAGGGAGATAACGTCATAGCTGACAAAAGTGTGAGTTTTAGTGTTGAGGGAAGAGGTTTTGTTGAAAAATCTTCTGTATTTTTTATGTGGGAGGGAGAGATTGTGCCTAATAGTGTTTTTAGTTGGTTAGCGATCCATTTTGAAAGTCTGTAAGTTGGACTGTTTATGTTGGAGATTATGGGGCGAAGGGGGGTGTTTAGTTTATGAATTTTGGGGACTCCATAGAACTGTGAAAGGGAAGGCATGTAAGAATTTAGGGAATTGTATAAATCCGGATGCTGTATCAGAATAGTTTTTAAAGATTTATTAAATGCCAATTGAGAATTTTTTAAAGGATTTTTAGTAAGGGTGGTATAAGTGTTTTGATCTTTTAATAGATCATTGCATTTGGTTAAATAATCCGTTTTGTTCAGAATTACGATACTATTTCCTTTGTCCGCTCTGCTGATGACTATGTTGTTATTTTTAATTTTATTTTTTATTTTATTGATAGGATATTTTAATTTTAAAAAGGTGTTTTTTATTAATTGTGTTTCTGTATGTAAAAGTTTGACAGGGGAGCAGATTTTAAATTACAGCTTTCATCCCTATACCTCCGTGCATTTAAAATCTGCTCCCCTGCACTTTTACATACAGAAACACAATTAATAAAAAACACCTTTTTAAAATTAAAATATCCTATCAACATTATAAACAACACCTACAAAAAAGCAAGGAAAAAATATTATAAACTCAACACAACTCAAGACAACACACAACAAAAAACATACCTCCCTATACCACACATTAACACACATCCCATAAAAAACATTTTACCCAAACACATACGTCTGATCCCTTCAAACAATATCTTAATCAAGAAAGTGTTAAAACCCCCCAAATCAAAAACTAGCAATCCCCCCTGTTTATACAAAATCCCCTGCAACACTTGCAATAGTAACTATTACGGCGAAACTATAGACTTCACACGCAGGAAAAAACAACACAAACATGACCTCGATACACATTATGAAAATTCAGCTCTTACACATCATAGATTAACAAAAAACCACCAAATCCATCTCAATAATATGACAAACATTAGAAATATCCAAAATACAAATAAAAGAAAAATCTCGGAAGCCTTTTGCCTCTACAATCTCCCCAATTACAACAGATGCTCTGGAGAGTGCAGGATCGACTCGATTCAAAACGAATTTATGAAACTTTCACCTTTCTACAAAAGTCTGTTATTCGACCAACCAACCGATCAATAAGTTATTCATATTTCAAATGTTAAAAAATTTTTTTGCTTTTATTGTGAATTCAGATAGACTTGAAAAAGGTTATTATAACGAAAGCTAGTCTAATGTTATCAGTTTTAATGTTTTTAAATAATTAAAATGTGTTTTAAAATGTGTCTGTTGTAATATAATCCTCAAAGCAACTTAGGGTACATTGATTAAGAATAATATATATATATATAAGTGATAATAGCTTAAATTCTTTCGCATATTATTATTTTACTATATAATATAATATATATATTATATATATATATATATATATATATATAATATATATATATATATTATATATATATATATATATATATAATATATTAATATATAATATATATATATAATTTAATATATATATATATATTATATTATTATATATATATATATATATATATATTATATTATATATATATATTATATATATATAATATATATATATATTATATATATATATAATATATATATATATATATATTATATAATATATATATATATATATATATATAATATTATATAAATATATAT
>JABUQX010132282.1:5000-11702 GCA_015478945.1 Trachelipus rathkii
AACTAGACCTGCTAGGTGAGGAAGAAGAAGAGATAACTCCTGCCACCCCTTGATTGGCCTCCTCGACTATATATATATATATAGGCAAGTATATATATATATATATATATATATATATATATATTGTTATTGTTGGTTATGTTGTTATATATATATATATTTAGAGGTGTAGCAGATATTCGCATCCGCATTCGCATATGCGGATATCCGCATCACTTTTCACTATCCGCATCCGCATTAATTTTTTGCGGATAGTATTCACCGCGAATTCGCGAGAAGAGTGTGTGCACTACCGTAGCTTTCGTATATATATATATGCTGTTGTTATTGTTGTTGGTGCTATATATATATAGATAGATGTGTGCATATATTTATCGGTATATATATATATATATATATATATATATATTAAAAGTAAGGGACTTTGAAGGATGGCAGAAACAGTCATGTTGGAGATAGATAATAGATTTCAAACTCTGCAAAACGATGACGCATGTGCAAAGAAACTTTTCTAAATCCTAAATACAAAACAAAATTTCTTGAACCACGTGTTTAACAGAGGGTTAAAATTAATTTAGGATGCCTATGTAATAAACAGCAAAAGATCACAGAAAAAGATCGCAATTACCATCTGTTAGAGATATCATTGCGGAATCCATGAATGTTCTTTTGGCTTCTAACAGCGAAGAACAGTCTTGTTCAGAGGTGTCAAAAGATACTCTATCATTGATCGAAGAATATCAAAAGATAAAAAGCTTGGAATCAGATAAAGATCTACTGGTTTTGTGGCGTGATAATTGTAAAAGTTTTCCACATCTTGCAGAAGTCGCCAGGGAATTCTTAGTATGCCCTTCAACAAGTGTAGCTAGTGAGCGTTTTTCAGTGGTGCAGAAGAAACTCTCCCCTGAAAGGGCTCAGAAGCTTTTGTTTTTGAAGCATAATTTGAGAATAATTATTAATTTCAAGCATTAATATATGTAATAACCTTTTTCCAAATGGGTGGAGGCTTGGGAAAGAGGTTGGTGGGGTGCAAAAGAGTTGGGTCCAAGCGTTCTGCACTCTGGTAACACGGGTATATATATATATAGCAGTTATAGCGATGTTGTTTCCACAACATACATATACTACATATAGTTATATATATATATATATATATATACAGAGTAGTATATATATATAGCGTTGCTAAGGCTATATATATATATGAGGTAATTTTCATTAAACTCTAAAAACTTAACTATCCGCAATCCGGGCATCCGCAATCCGCGGATAGTGATTTTAACTATCCGCATTCGCACATCCGCGGATAGTGAAAAATCACTCATCCGCTACACCCCTAATATATATATATAGTATATATATATATATATATATATATATATATATATATATATATATATATATATATATATATATATATATATATATATATATATATATATATATATAGGTTATATTATAATAACGATAAATATATCTATTTTTAATATCAAAATTCCTTCTATGTTATTGGTTTACCTTTTTCATTTAAACCAATAGTATAAAGCTCGTTTTTTATTTGCGTAAAAAAAGTTGCCCCAGGCTGCCAAATAAAATATTAATTTTTTGCTTTAATAGGGCAAATTTCATATTGATGCATTTCACATTCCTATGCATACAAATTTATTTGTAACTGATAGATTGTTCGGATCTTTTATAGTCTTTGCCCTTTACCTGATTCTATGGTTGGGAGATGCTAAGAAATAGAAAATGTGGGAACTTTTATGAGTGTTTGAGTCAAGACATTCATACTATCATCAAGATGAATCAGCGTACAGAAATTGAAAATTATTGTTGAATATGTTATTTTGAGAGGTGGATGTGAGGCTTACGTTGTGTAGTTTGAGTATACCAAAGTTTGGTTGTTTATATATTGTATTTTATGAGTGATGAAACTTTGGTTATGTAACATGTACAAAGAGTTTGAATATGTTATCATTGCGATGATTGTGGTATATGCAATAGCTATAGAAGCTACTTTCTTACATTAGATAAAATGAATAATAAACTTAAAATCATTCATAATATTTAAATTTTATTTTTTATTTACATTTTTATAAAATAAATGTTTTTCATGATTTTTATCTTCTTTTTAAGATCAGCTCCTGTAATAAATAGTATATTTGTAGTCTAATTCAATAGTTTAGTGACATATAATGGCTTATTTTAACTTACAGTCTACAAGATACAGTCTACAAGAATGCTAAAATTTGAACAAAAAAATTGCCATGTACCACAAGAAGACATAAAAGAAATTTACCAAGAGTGGAAAATTTAAAAGATTTCGTTAGGTTACCTTTAAAAAAATGTTCTATGGCTTTATCATGCACTGCTTGATAATGAAAAATCAAATTAAAAAGTTAAAATTATTCGCATCAATAAACTAATAGGAGAATGTGAAAAAAAAGATATCTAAAAGAAGAATTTTAAAAAAAAATTAGATACTGTATTTGACATTACAAAACCGGAAGGGCAATGGTTGTGTGAAGAAGACAAGAAACTTCAAAAAACAGATTGAATCTGAAGGAAAAATAAACTATGCAACACATAAACCTGCTACAATTTCATCAACTCATCTATCAAAAAGGCAGAGATGAGCTCTAAAGAAAGCGAAAGTGTGCTACATTATGATTTGATAGATAACAATTCAAGCACTTTCATCACCAATTCTGATACCAGCTCTGATTAAAGGATCTATGAATCTTCCTCTAAAAATTTCCTACAGCTGTGCCTACCAAATTAGTTGCTAAAATTTCAGTTTCAACTCATAAGGCATTAAAAGTTTGTCAAAGAATTGCAAAAAGTGGGATAAATCAGCCAACTCCATCCCATCCTGACATATTCAAATCTATGATTAGATGCGCTGAAGAGCAAAAATTAAAAATAACAAATATTCTTAGAGAAGAAAAGATTATTGCTTGCATTTTGATGGTAAAAGGGTGTCAGAAGGACAAGGAAAGGAAAGAATAAAGAGGAGTATCAAGTAGCATGTCTTCAAAATTCCATGAGAGAAATCAAATTAGGGGTAGTAAGATGTGAAAGTGGACCCGCCGAAAGTATATTTAAAGGAATAACTAGTATTCTTGATGACTTTGCTGTATGGGCTAGCATTAAAATGATAATCTGTGATGCTACAGCTGTAAACTCTGGTCATATTAATGGAGTTGTAGTTAAAATACAGCTGAAAGTTTTACACATGGGTCTGAATGTACCTCAGTGCATAGGTTGTCAACACCACATTTTATATAGATTATTAAAATATGTTCTTGACTTTTATCTTAATATGCAAACCACAAGTCCTAATTTGAATTATAAATTTATCAATCAAATTACTGAAAGGTATGAGAGTAGTTGTGCACTACTATCCCGGGGTCGTGGGAATTTTTTAATTAGCGTGGGAATTAGGGGTCTCCGCCCTCGCGCCCGCTCGCGCTCCAAGCCCACCTGTTCCTCGTTGGAAAAAAAAGCCGAAGTTTTTTACGAAATAAAAAAAATAAATAAATAAATGGATAAATAATAAATACAATAAATAAATAAATAAATATAAATAAATAAATAAGTATGTTTACACTTATATGTGTACACTTACACCTACACCTACACCTTCCCCTACACCTACACATGCATACATAGATTCGTTTATATATATATATATATATATATATATTATATATATATATATATATACTACTTTATATATATATAATATATATATATATATATATATATATATTAGAGAGAGAGAGAGAGAGAGACGAGGAGAGAAGAGAGAGAGGATGAGAGGAGAGAGAGAGAGAGGAGAGAGAGGAAGAGAGAGAGAGAGAGAAAAGAGGGGAAAAATTTAACCGTTTTCGCCGGAATCGGTCGGCCGCTCGTCCCCCCGAAAAACCGCCCCACATGCACCGCGCCCCGTTCAGAAAAGACGGTGACTGCTTCAAGCGTAAGTGGTTTTTTTCCGGACTCCGTGCCGTTAAGACCATCTAATTCAGCTAAGCTGAAATTCGTTGGCGGTTTTTTTTTTTTTTTTCCTAAAAAGTCGTTGTAGCGTGGGAATTGAAGTAAAAACGCTTTTTTTTTTTCGCGTTTATTATTATATTAATTTAATTATTATTATTAATTATTATTAAATTAATTATTATTATTATTATTATTAAATTATTATTATTATTTATTATTATTATTTATTATTATTAATTAATTATTCTTTTTACTAATTATATTAATAAAATAAAAAAGGGTAATAAAAAGCAATTAGGTTTTTTTTTTTCTCATCTTTTTTTCTTTTTTTTCATTTTATTAAATTAAAAAAAAAAAATTTACTGTTTTTTTTATTTTGTACGCAAAATATACATTACAATATATATAGTATAGTATATAATATATACGGGATATATATATATTTATATTGTATTATATAATCAGTATATATATATAATATATATAATATATTGTATAGTATAGTAATATATATAATAATGAATATATATATATAATAGTATAAATGATTTAATTTACATAGGAAAAAGTTAGCATAGAGGTTCGAGAGAACCTCTGTATCCGAAAGGTATAGTTGCGAGCAGTGTTGTAGTACAATAAACAAGGGCTGGCGGGGCCCCCTCTTTGTTGAAGTCATTTCTCACTTCTTTGTTTCCTATTTTCTGGATTGATACCCTTTCTTCCTTTCTTCTTAGTAGCCTTACCTAAAAAATCATTGAATGGAGTATTACTTCCACTTACTATCGTCCGCTTGTATTCACCATACGGTTTTATCTGAATCATCTAGATTGAAACCATATTAAGAAGGAGTGGGGTCTCCTTCCTTTTTCTCCTCCAAATTTGTTTACATGGCGTATGAATAAGTGTTCCTTATCTTATAATCGCTGATCGTAAAATACTTCTTCATTCAGCACCATAAGCCATTCCCTGCACTTTCGTTGTCTGCATCTGTATCGACTTTATCTAACACAATTTTCAACATACCGTAAAAATTGATAATATCACTACTCGCATTACTCGCATTACTCAAATGGTTAATTACTTAGCTTTCAGAATATGGTCGATGGTACCACAGGTTTTATAAGCCAACAGCGTTTAAGATTTAGGTGCCTGGCAAGACAAAAGCTGTCGGCTGTAATACCAGCACCGATTTCGTCTGTCAAATCCCCAAGGAACCTTCCTGTTTCGGGTACGACATCACCTTTTTTAGCTACAAAGATGCAACTGTCGGTGTCGCAATATAATACCCTTTGACCAAGTTTTTTCATGAGTTTGTACAATTTGACTCTTGCATGAGCGGTAGTGAACGCAGCGATAGCTAGATTTCTAGACTTTGAAGTGCTATTCGTAAAAGTGTTTTAATGGACAGAAACTATATGTTTTTGTCCAGCAACCACTACTACAAATTTAACATTTTTCCGAAATCGGCCTGTTTTTGCCAATGCCCAGACTTCGGCGTCACTATGACATATGGATGTGTTCTGCAGATGGAGCACTTTCGGCCATTCTTTTCTGCCCGCATATTCATAAAGACTTAACTTTGCAATGCGACGGAGACCTGGATTGTTTTTGATATTAGCCTTATCTAGTTTTACCAACTTCAATTCTTTCAAAAGAAGCTTTCCTCGTTGATACTCGTTTGAGTTAATTCGCTTGGATGGTGTGATTACCTTCAAGGGTACCCGCGTGAACGCCTCAGTTTTCCCAATTCAGGAATTCTTTCAGGTATTCTGTCAACATGAAGTTAAGGATTTGGGTTTAAAATTTTTCCAAAAGTTTGTACGTAATGTTGTGCATAAAACTTGCATCCTTCTTCAACAGCCAATTTTAATTCAGGTCAAGTGTAAACACCCTTAATCCTTAATCTCGCGTTGACTTTCTGTGTGAGTACACAATCCTTCGTATCCTTCTTTTGCGCATGTTCGACATAGAGTAAAATAATCAATCTTTTCTTTATATCTCCCTGTAAAAACAGGAATGTATAAAGTTTTGAAAGGAGGTAAAACGCTAAGTAAGCTACACACCCGAAATATTTTTCTCGTGCATATTGGCTAGTGTATTCAGGATTGCTAGGGAAATCGCCTCCTACAAGTTCGATCAGGGAATGCCCTGTAGGGAACGTCAACTTTCTGAGAGTTTTTGTTGAACCCAGGGGTACAACGATGTGAAATCTAAGTAAAATTTTGTATCACCCGTCTGTGGGAGGGAAGTATTAGCAACACAATGCTCCGTACGGGACCTCCGTACAGAGCATCAAACCATAATAGGTCTAATGATTGGCGAACATCGTTTACCTATTCTATTGACAATAGCGGTTTCAGAGTTCCTCTCTTCTTCTTCAGGTCAGCGGTGAAGTATTCTCACGTGCACTCCTCTTTTCCATTTTTTTCCATTCGCATTCCCATACCCTCACAACTTCAAAACCCCGGTCTTTCTGTATGATTCTTCTTGTAGCATAGTCATTCTATACCTGTCCAGACTGGAGACACCTCTATGTTCAAGCTTCCGTCCTCACACTGCTCTGATGCCCATGCAAATAAACAATCCATGGAACAAGTACAGCTATGCGTTTCCTTTTCCACATGGTCTAGCACCGGGGGTGCAGATGCAGCCTCGATCCATTTCGCATTCTATGCCACCTCTGTCATTCCGAGTTTCAAGACTGTG
>JABUQX010132283.1:0-17500 GCA_015478945.1 Trachelipus rathkii
TTTAAAAATGTTTTAAAAAATATATATATAAAGTATTTAAAAAAAAATTAAAACTTATTTGCAAAATATTCACAAATTAACAGACAAGATAAGACATATAAAAACATGAAAAATTAAAAAATATATTAACAGACTCAAAGAATATACTTTAATTAACAGCCAAACACAAATGTTTCATCCAAATGAACATAATTTATATTATATATATACTACTAACGCTAACGATTATATAATATACTAGGCTTAGACAACTCAATAAGCCACAAATGAATACTATATATATAGTATATATATATTATATAATATAATATATATATAATATATATAGTATATATTATATATATACTGTTATTTATATATATATATATATAATTATATATATATATATATATATATATTATATATATATATTAATAATAATATATATAATATATATATATATATAATATATAGTACAATTATATATATCTATACTGTAATAATATATGATATAGAATATAGATATAGATATACGATATATATAGATATGATATAGATATAGATATATAATAAATAGATATATATATATTATATATATATATATATATTATATATTATAATCTATATAAGTATATATATACATCTATATAAAAGTATATATATATATATATAGCATATATATACTATATATAGTATAATATATATATATTATATATACTTATATCTATATATATTATATATATATATATATAGTTATAGTCTACTATATATATATATAATAAGTATATATATCAAATGATATATATTAATATATATATAATATAAGCTAATTATATATAATATATATTATCACTCATAGTAATAATAAGTATATTATATATATATAATATAGTTAAAGATTTAATATATAATAATATATATAACTGGACATATATACTGACAATCTACCCAGTATGACACTAATCACGATTCGAACGTGCTATTGAGTATGGACGGGGTAAATGTCAGAAAGGTCGCTACAAATTGAAGCACCAGGCGGAAGACTGGAGAAGAATAAGCAAGAAATCTGAAAGAGTTATTGGAATAAGAAGACATGAAATTCTGAAAAATTGAGCTCAATAAGATGCGTTTAAGGATTCAATACATTTTGTAGTGGAAATACTTTTGAATTGAATGATTTCATTAATTTTAAAATTTTAATTATGTAAAACATTTAAATTAATTTCTTAAAATCTGAGATGAAGGAGCAATAATTTTTTGGACAACATTTCTTATAATTATTTTCAATAAAATATTAAATACAAAATAGTAAAATAATAATAATAATAATGAATCAATAAATCAATAATAATAATATTAAATACCAAATAGTAATGTAAATAATAATAATAATAATAATAAATACTACAATCAACGTACTACAATAATACTAAGAATAATTTATAATAATCGAATAAAGTAAAAAATGAAAGTCAAATATAGGAAAATACTAATAGATAAGATGATCCAATAAAAATCCAATGCATAATAATATAATCATGAATAATGAATAATATAATCATAACTAATGAAAATAATAATAATAAGCAGCAAAAACTTTGAGACTAAATTCTAGGAAAACTTTCTTCGTCTGGTAGGAAGGGGCTGGAAACACCTATCATATTTTCCTTTTAGTGAATAGAGTTCATAAATTTAAAAACCTATCAACCACCAATACCAACCTGCAAGCTAGCGGGATTTGTGCTAACGGTATTATAGTAAAGTAGGTAATTCAGAATTATATATATAATGTCATATACGGTGGAAGAAAAATATATACGGTTAATAATATAATATAGTATAGTAGTAGGTATATTAGTATATACGTAGCTATTATATTATTTATATATAATAGTAATATATAGATATATATTAGTATATATATTTAATTAATATGAGTTTAAGTATAGAAGTTTGATTTTTAATACAACTTTAGATGTTTTACTTTTTCGGGACGATTTTGTTATTAATTTACCTTATAACTATTTGATAAACATTATTAATACAATATAGTTGTGCAAACTTTCTATTTTAATTATTAACTTTCTTAATAAAACAATTTTTTAAAAATTTTTTTAAAAATACAAAGAATTGGCGGATGCCCCCAAAGTCTGCAACTAATGTGTAATTACTCGGGTCTTGCGGCCTAACCCTCTCTCATCTCCGCTAAGGTCTCCACCCCGCGTGTGATCAAGAGTGCTCTCGTCTCTTCTATACATATATATATATATTGAAATAAGTATAATAACAGCATAAGCTATATATATATATACACTAGTTATGCTATATAATATAGTATATATATAATATTAAATAATTATATATATATTTCAAGTATATATTCAGAAGTGATATTATTTTCCTACAATTTTTTCTTATAAAGGAAACTACGCTTGTGGTGTGTGTGTTTGCGATAGGTGTATGTATAGGTAACTATACTAGCTGAGTCATATGCATTGTATATAAATTCAAACTTACCATCATGAACCAAACTGCTATGATAAAAACTATTTTTATCCAGTCCAACTTTCATAAAAGCCAGCTACAAAAAGTTAACGATTTCATTCACTCGAATTGGTGAAAAAGTTCCTCTTAAAAAAAAAGAGTGAAGAATCTTCAACTCAAAGAATTCTTAAAGACTTTCAAAAGCCGACAAAACTTTTCTTAATCAACAAAAGATTAAAAAGAGGAAAAGGTGGCGACATGAAGAGTAAATGTTATATGCATTATTTGATGCTTGATGTCATCGGTCTGCTGAGCTGTTAAATTGTTTTTTGGCTATTCCAGATTGAACAATCCTGACTGGTACGCGGGACCGCAGTCCCATTTTACCCGACAAAGCGGGTAGTGAACTAGCAAAAAGACCTGCCGGGCTTTAGTTCCGGACATGTATTAAAAATTAGGTTGCAACTACATCCATCTCCGGCTTCGGCTCCGGCTCCGGCTCCGACTCAATCTTTCATCAAATTTACACGACTCTAATTTCGATTCAGGCACCGTAAACATTTATTGTATCGCAAAATATTTTTTTTTATCCGTCCAGCTTCGGTTCCGCAGCACCGCAGCACCGCAGCACCGCAGCTCCGCGGTTGCTCCTTCTTATTCTGACACCTCTAACCAGGAGTGACTACCGGCACTCCTCCAACCTTTGAGCTGGAATACTTATTAGTACAAGAAATTGTTTAAAAGATTACGGCAGGCTTATTGACGACATAATAATAATGGAATCTATAATCAACAAACATAAATAAGCAAAGCCACAATATGGGTCTTATGTGAAGACGTTATGACCAATTCGAACGAGCCATATCTTTTGTAATCTGTTCTGGTAAGCGAGGCTGGGTATATGCAATTAGACTTATCTAAAATATCGATCGATCATTTTATTCCTTTTCATTATTTTTCTTGTATTCTTCAGTTTGTATTGAGCTTGATATCGATGCTTTAGCAGTGAATACAATATTACAAATCTCGCTAATTTATTACTAAACTAATATTGAATTAGATAAGTGTTATATTATATTAAATATAAATATCGATCGATCATTTTATTAATATAAAATATATATATATATATACTATATATTATAATATATATATAATATTATATATATACTATATATATATATATATACTATATATAGGTATTATAATTGATTAATATTATTAATATTTATATATATACCCCGTATATATATCAGCTACACATATTATAGAGTATATAGTATTATAGCTATATAATATATATATGATACTGGGTATCATTCCATAATGATATAAATAGTTAATATAGTATAAAGACTCATTAAACTTATAGTATAATATCTAATAATATTCAAGGTATATATATATATACTTAATAATATTAATATTATATAGGTATATATATATATAATTATTATAAATATTATATTAATATCTATATATATATACCTAAATATATATGATATAATATAATATCTATATATATATAACAATATAAATATAATGAATAATAGTGAAATATAATAACATAATTAGTATATAAAGAATCACAAATATATATAATGAGAAAGGAAATACAAAAAGGTGCAATAAATGAGATATATTATATATAAGGAAATAATAGTAGTGCAAAATTTGCATACTTATATATCCAGAAAAAATTTACATAAAAAAATTCATGCTTTAAATGATAAAGACCTTCACTTAAGCTTTTAGTTATGATTATATTAGCTACTTATTCGTTAATTACGATTGTTATTGATTTAGGACTAATACTCGCGTATTCATTCATATTATACAATCTACTGTATCTAAATAATAAGCGGTATATTATTAAACACTTATTTTATTGTAAATAAATTAAGTATATTCATAACTAAAACTGAGCGTTAGTAAGGTTTCTAAGATATATAAGATATAAGGGATAGCAACACGCAGAAGTAGCTTATGAGCGGTTGCTTACGTAGCTGAGGATGCTGCAGGAGTGACTCGGCGGAGAACGCTTCGAAGCAATCCCGAAAGACTAGCGCACAGAGGTAGAAATTTAATAAATTATATTATACGACTTTGCGGCAGTATAGACGTTCCACGTTTCATTCACATGAGTTAAAGACTTAATGTAAACAATGGATGCACCGTGAATTGCACAAACTTGATACACGTAGTAAAACATCTTATGATGAAAGCTTGAGTACAGAAAAAGCCAAGAGAAGACACACGAGAGAGCCCTTTGTAAACTCTAGTGAAATGAGATGTAGATTGTAGTTTATAGCATACAATTTTGAAAAATGTCGGTCCTTAAAGCAGGAAGTTATTATATAGATATAACACTAGCATTATTGAGTCGGAGCGGGTTTATGGAATACCTAAAAAGCCAATTTTAACAGACTCTAAGCAGGATCCGATGAACCGATACAAGCCCAATATTATATTAATGCTATAATCATCATATACCCTGCTAATCATTCATATGTCAGCCGACCTTTTTATTCTCTCTTAAATTTTTAAATCTCTATAAGGTAATTTTTGTTGAAAATTTTGTTGTGTTTGGAAGAGACTGAGAAAGTACTTTATGTAGAAGAGTTCTATATTGCTGACACTCTATTCATATCATCTATTCTATTTTTTAAAGAAGAAACTTTTATGAGGCTCACAATATCAGAGTGAAAATGTATTAGTTCAGATTATACGTTAATTATAGCTAGCTTGAGCGCTCTAAAGTTCAATGAAACATTGTGTAACTGGATCACAAATTCAGTTTCTCATAATACACCGAGTCGTTAGCGATTATGTACTGATAGAGAGTTTTTGACTATATTGAATATTATCCACATTATGCATGAATGATCATATAAAATTCAGTATTATGTTATAATATGATTTCGATAACAGATAAATCTCTCTTTTTTCCATTAAAATTCCACACGAATGTGAACATCAATGAGCTCGAAAGGTATTTTAGTATGCCTCATACACGGTTATTATCCGTTTAGTAAGGGGTGTTTAACAATCTTGTGGTTGCAGAGTCATTCCTCATTTCTTCATTTCGTTCGCTGAAGAATTAAAAAAAGTAGTGAGACTGCTTGTCGCCCGTCAATGAGTCATTAACATTCTTTCGTTTATCGTTCTTGGGAACTTGCGCTTCTTTTCGTAACTATTTTGACGATAGATATTTTAAGCTTTGTAATTTATATAAAAAAAGCTTAATATCCTGCTTGTTGGATTTAAAATTGCAAATTTCATACGTGTGTATATTATGCAAACCTATAACCTAACATAGATAGGATATTAAAGTAGTATATATTATTATATTACTATATATAATATATATATACTTATATATAGTATACTAGAATAGTATAGTATATATATATACTATAGTATAGATAGGTAGACTTAGAATCTCTTTTCCAGGTAGCAATAGGATACTGAATCATTCTTGCAAACATGAACTATAAAGAAAATTAACAATTATTATTACTATTCCTACATACTTTTGAAACGGTTAACGTTAACGATGTAACGTTAACTTCCGTTTCATTCTTTACCGATAAACGCTTTAATGATTTACGCCTATTAATATTTTTTTTGTAACGATTGAGATTAACGGTGTTAACTTTTCATTAACGGTGCCCACCTTTATTATATATATTATAGGTATATATAATAATGATAATAGTATATATATATTATATATATATATATATTATTAATATAGTATAATATTTTATACATTAAATAATACTTAGTTTATACCATATTACTACCCAGTTTAATAGGTAATCATACTATAGGCTTTATAAGGGGGCTTAGCTCTAGATTCTATATTGTAGCGATATATAAGTAATACGTTATACCTATATACTACTATTACTAAATACAATAATATATATATCATATTAATATATATATATATTATTTATATATAGACTATAAATATACCTATATATATATATATATATTATATATCATATAGTAGTATATAATATACGTACATATATATATTAGTATACGTAACCGCATAATAGGATATAATATATAGTATATTACAGGGGTAATAGTACTACTATATCATATCAAAGTACTAGTAATATCATATACTTACCTATACATACATACTCTATATAGATTATTAGTATAATAACACCGTATTATTTAACTCACTATATATTTACTATAATACTAAAAGGTTTACAGGTATCCAACTTACTAAACACGCACCTACTACCCAGAGTGTAAGAATTATAATATACGTATATGCTATATATATATATGACTCTATAATATTATCTCATACTATGATACCAACCCATATATATATATAATATATCATATATATATATATAGTATAGTAGGTAGAGTATATATATTGTATATATATATATATAGCTAAACTACTACTATAATAATACTATATATGATATATATGTTATATATATATATATATATGATAAGTATTATAGTTTAATATAAGTATATTCTTATATATATATATTATGTAATATAATATTATAGTATATAATATATATATCGTAGTATCTCTATAGTATAGTACCTGACTACGTAATATTTGGTAGGTACTGGATAGGGCCATATTCAGTAGTATCTAGTAGTGTAGTAGGATGCCACGCGGTTGGCAATTACACTAAAGGCGTGCAACCCAAAACAAGACTGACGAACACCCCAAAACCAAACAGAAGCCCACCGTAAATATTAACACCCAGAAAGCCCAGCTTGCAATTTGTTTGTTTGTTTTTTGTTATTAAAGTTTTAAAAAGATTTACATCCTAAATTTTAAAGATCGCCTGCGTGAAATTTTTAGCGGCATGACCTGTCCATTTTTGGGAAGCTATTGGTTGTGACAACGGAACCCTGCAAGATTGTTGTGTTACGAGATCGAATGTCGGATTCTCAAATGCACTCTCATATATGTTCCCCTACAATATGCTAATACCATGCCCAGGTATCTTTCACCGAGGCTACCAATTAGACGGAGACACGAAGTCTCAATTTCACCAAACCAGATTCAGATATAAGGTTTTAAATAGTTGATTAAAACGGGACAAGAGTATACTTCAAGAGGAAGAAAAACAAATCTGCACTATGAACAGACCTATGGAAATGCCTAGCACACTAATTAACAAGGATTGCCCACAGAAATGACGTCCAAAACAAGTTTACAGTGTGCTCCCGCCTAGAAGAAGACATGCGATTACGAAAGAGACACTAACCACTCTAGATTACCAAACCTAGCCCAGTCTGGTACGCCTGTAGTTCTGCCCTTGCGCGAGATGTAGTACGGGGTCCGTCAAATAGACCCACAAGAACAACAGCTTGCCCCGCTGCCGTCGCGCAGTTATTCTCAAGATATGAACGTAGGTACCAGCACTGGTACAAATTATGGCATCATGTGTTGGCGCAACAACTGAGAACCGAGTGGAGTATGATAACTATTATCCACCTCTCCATCTACTTAAGAGAACTCTGATGATCTGGTCAGCTTCTTCGCTACTAGGTTCTGCCTAAACTCTCATAATTACCTCACAATCTTTCCTTAGTTTTTGGCATGCAATCTCCCTCTTCACGGTCAGTCTTCTCTGTCCCACACTTACCTTAGTCCCTTGACTTATAAGATTCATTCTCTGAAAATATGGTCATTGGATCTCCCTTTCCCCTTCAATCTTCCATAAAAAGTAAAGCCTCATGTCTAACGTCTCCTACAGAACAACTTTTTCCGTACTTCCAACGTGTCACTTCTATAACCAAATGCCTCCGGTCTCAGCTAATGGCTCATCCCTTCCCAACTCCTCTATCAATATCTGATATGAGCTCACTGAAATTACTATTAACATTTTACCACATCTCCTCTCTAAACTAATAGCACACGGCTCAGAATGTCGATGAATTTTGCCGTCGCGCTTGCCCCATGGCAAATCAATCCGTAAGACGTCCTTCACCCCTTACCATATTACAATATACTATGGTCCATCCGGGTCCACAATTTACAAAGATGAGATCACTCTCATTTGACATTATTACTTACCTGCTCAGGCCTTGAGTGTTCGGTATAAAGTTTAATTGTATTACTGGCAAAAACAACCCGCCAACCACACCCAGGGTAACCCATATAGTATGTTTAGTTCCAGGACACCATCAACTCTTTTTCACTCCCATACTATATCACTGGCTATCTCCAACCATCTCAAGAAAACACTACAAATTATTTAGCAGGTCCTTCCTTCCGTCTTATACTCTGCGGCCGCCGCTTCCGGCCAATTACGGCGCATTAATGCTCATCCCTCCCTGTCTGATAAGAATAAACAGCCTTAAGCGCGACACTTATAGAACCAAAACTGTGACAATACCCACACATTCCTCACTCTGAAAGTATTCAGATGTTATTTTTCATATACAGATACCGCATACCTCTAATACACTAACGACCAAAACAAGAGATTTACAGCAGGCAAATCCACCCTTGCAATTATTTAGATCACCGCTCCCTCCTTTCTTTGACTCTGTTCCACCCAATGGGATCAACCTGGCAGAATGCAACTACTCGATGTAAATTAAATGCGTCAACTCTACATCGTCCACATAGCTGATCTACTGGCTCCCAATGTACACCAAATCGAACACAACAAAATATTACGCCGCCTAAAAAACACTATTTAGACCACAAGTAAAGTTACTTATATCTGAAAATTCAGGTCCCCGTAAGTGCTGTTTATCCGACCATCCCCTGTCAATATTTTGTCAATAAAGGTACTTCCGGTGTAGAGGAGCTAACTCGAGTATTTTAAAGCAAAGGCGTAATACCTAAGTGCATGTTCTCATTAGCTCGACCTGCGCTACTCGACGATAGTTCATATTATCAGCTTTCAGACTAAATCGGCAGCCATCGAAGAGAAGTGGTTCGATCTACCATATCAATATCAAAATTCAACGTGGCAATCCAGTCAGAAACCATCAAAGACACATCTAAAAACATTTCGCACAGATACTCGTAATTGCTTTGTTTGTCATTTCATAATATCATTAATTGAACGTACACATCAAATTCATTACCTCGGAGTGAATATTCTATAAATTGATTCACTAAAGTGTGAAATTCCTTATTAAAAATTTGTTTCGTTATTATAGTTTTTAAACAACTTCAATCTAAGACATATTCAGCCAACAACTAGAACAAGTGCGCTAATATCATCAGCGGATGCAACCAGGACGCCGAATGTAAACTAGCTCGCCCACCTTGCTCCACTTTACCTGGCCTCCCGCATGCCAGCCCGTCTCGGCTGTAGCAACCGACCCAGTGAAGGATGCTCTGTTGACTTGTTCTCAATCCATGTGATTATAGGTTAAAACGCTGCTTTTTAGTAGATTCAATCCACCGCCTCCCGCCGCCACCTGTTGAGAAGTGTCAAAAATTGAGAAGAATTTTCATAAAAATTACCGATCCTATTACATATCCACAAGGCAATCTGTTAACCTGTTCAATAAATATGCAAATTAGCTACGTCGATAGAACAGTAGTCCATCTCTTCAATTATATTATATCTATCTATCCTATAACCAACTCCCAGGAAGCGGCTTTCGCCCCCTGCTCAGTTGACGAGCCTTGCTTCTCCTTCTGCGGCTCTGAAACGCCTTCAAACGGCCTCCTAATCAGCGTTCTCGAGCCAAACGACAATTTGGTCTCGTGCGCCACGCCCCGCAATGCCGTCCCGTAGTTTGCCGCGCCAAAGTCCGCGCCTGAGTTGAACTCTGCTCGGGGTAGGGTTTCCTCCCGCGCCTTTCGTAACGACCGTAGCATCTTTGCTTCTCCATCTCACCAGGCACTCCCCCCTCAAAGAACTCGCTAATACTCTCCGCCGCCACATGCACGCCCAAGAGCCGCTTCTTCCATAGCAGGACCGTTAAGCTGTTACGCTTTAGCCGGCGCGCGCCACTAACGATTTTATTTATCTACGCTCGTCCATAGAGTGAGCTATCAAAGAGCACTAAAAGAATGACGGAGCCGGGCTCGCCTTGCTGCCCCCTAAGGTCCACAGATTGAATCTGGATCAGGGGATCAATATTGGACCGCAAAAACGAAATCGCTTTTACCAGACCGACCCGCACCACTGACCTTGACTTATGTTTGACCTTTTTTTTGAGCCGCAGATTTATTTCACCTTGCCTTTGATCCTTTTGGGCTTGGAACCTTTTTGGGCACTTGACCTTTTTTGACCCAAATTTTTGTTAAGCCTGAGCCTTGAGCCCTTTGTTTGGCCTTTACCTTTGCTTTGGGCCTTTTACACTTCCTTTTTTTTTTCGCAGACCACCCGCCTCCACGTCCACCCACACACCCCCCGACGCAACCATCCCTCCGACGCACGCCCCCCACTCGACCATCCCAATGCGTCCAAAACACCCCACCCCGCACCATGCGCCCCCGAGCTGCCGCGCCCCTCTCTTTGCACCCCCCAACGCCGACCCACCCCCCCCACCACACCACCATACCCGCAAGAAGCTAGACACTCACCCTTCGCGTGCCCATCAGAGGTCAGACAGCACTCCACCTTATTGACCACGCACACCCAAATAAGCTAATTGACCCAGCACCCTAACAGCTAAAATTAGCCAGCACACCCTGCAACTAATAGGACCCCAGGCGCAACACCCAAGAGTAATAAAGGCAACAACCAGCACGCATAGCAGCAACACCCATCAGAGGCTGAAAAAGCAACCCCCCCAGCAGAACAAAGAAAGAAAACCCCAATAGCTTAAGATGAAGACTAACCTCCCAAAATGTGCAAACACCATTAAGAATAAGAGCCAGTGCACCCAGGCAAGGGGCTAGGAGCACGCAGGCCACCACAAGCAGAGGTGAAAGAAGCAACAGGCACCAAGGCTGAAATAGAAGGGCACATCGACTACAGACGAAAAACAGGCACACCCCGCAGAGCTAAAAGATACCCAAAGAGGCTGAATGACACACACATCCTACGGCTGAAAGAACAGCACACCAAGAGGCTGGAAAGAGGACACACACCCCGCAAGCTTAGAGCCAACACACACAAGCAATAACAAGAGCACAGCAACCAAGCAAGCGAACACAGGACACCCACAGAATGACTGATGACCAGCAACCAGCAACGAAAGAGCAGGCCACAATTAGCAAGGCTCATAACGGACACCAGCCCACGCAGAATCTTAAGACACGAGCAACGCGCAGACTAATGGAGCAGCACACCAGCAAGAGCTGAAAGAGCCTACACACCAGCAGACTAGACACACCCAGTTAGGCTACAACACGGGAACCCCAGCAACCGAATACACAGCACACACAGAGGCAATCCAAGACTCCCATCAGCTGAAAGCAAAAGGCACCAGCAAGAGGACTGGAAAAGCACCGCACACCTGCTTAGAGAGACAAGGCAACCCAGCAACTGAATACAGCACACCAGAGGAAGTGGACACATGCAACACCCAAGCTATACAAGGGGCAACCCAGCAAACGGAAAGAGCACATCACACCCGCAGAGCAATGACACGACTACAAACAAGGCAAAGATAAACGGCACATCCCCCAGAAGATGATGACAAGCAACCCAGCAGAGCTGAAGACAAAGGTGGGGCACCCCCAGCAAGCTGAATGCCACGAAACCCAGAGAAGCTGAAGAGCAAACAGCAACCAGCGAGGCGGGAATAGCAAGAACCATCAGCAGGCTGAAAGAGCAAAGCACACACACAGGACGGCTAGCGCAGAGCGCACCAAAGCTAGAGGCTAGAACCAGCACAGCACACCCACAGAGCGAAATGAGCACAGCACACCAGCGGACTGAAAGACACAGCTTCGCCCAGCAAGGCGAAGAGGACAGCCACCCCCCCCACCACCCCCGCAGAAAAGATGCGAATGAGCAAGCACACACAGCAAGGCTGTAGAGGCACACACAACCTCACCCAGCAGAGGGCGAACAGCACACCCCAGCAGAGCTGAAGCACATCGCAACCACTCGCAGCCGAGGCTGAAAGGCAACAGCACCCCCAGGCAGAGGCTGAATGACCCACCTTTCTAGCGGGAAAGGAAGGAAGAACAGCTCCAGCAAGGCTTGACAGAGCAAAGCACACCCCACAGAGGCTGAAGAGCAAGACACCCAGCAGCAGGCTGACTAGCCACAGTCACCCACAATCTGGAAGTGACAACAGCCCCCAAGAAAGCTGGACGGCAACAGCCACTTACCCAGCAGAGGCTGAAGAGTAACAGCCCAACCACACGGCAAAGAACAGCACACCAGAGCGGCATGAGCCGCACCACACCCTCAGAGCTAAAGCACAGCACAACTCTCTGAAAGCAGAGCACAGCACCCAAACAGAGTGAAAGCACGCAAGCCCACCCCACTAATGAGCCAGCACACCCCCCAGACCATGCTGGAAAGAGCACAGACACCCCAGCAGTCGGCTGATGCAACGCAACACCAGCGAGGGAAAAAGAAGACCCCCAGCAGAGCTAGAAATGAAGCACACACAACCGACGAGGCCGGGCACCCCAGCACCAGCTAATGAGCCAGCATATCCCATGGTCAAATGAGCAACAGCACCCCCAGATATAGCCAAGAGCCCGGGCCCCTACAGGCCAAGAAACCACCCCAACAGAGGCTTTCAAGGCACAGCACACCAGCAGCCGCCGAGAGCAAAGCAACCACAGAGGCTGACCTGAGCACAGTACACCCCACAGAGCTGAATATAGAGCACAGGGCACCCACCGATTGTGTTCCGCGCAGTTGAAGAGCACTAGCGACCACATAGGCTTACAAGCGAGCACCCGTCTAACCCCGCAAACTATCTGTAATATGACATAGCCAACTCATTACGAAGCCTGAACGGAAGCAGGACACCCCAGCAAGCTAAGAGCACGCACATCACAACCAGAGGTGAAAGCAACAGACACCCAGCAGCATGAGGGGTTGAAATATGCACAGCAAGGCCTGCAGAACTGAAAGGCCAGACAAGCCCCTGAACACGCATAGCCACCCCAGCAACTGAATGAGCACCAGCAATCCAGCGAGAGGTGGAACAAGACAACACACCCCGAGCGCTGAAAGCCACAGACAAATGTCACAGAGGGAAAAGGAGCAGCAGGCCACACCACAACTAATACAACACAACACCCAGCAGCCCGAAACGCACACGACACCCCCAGCGCAAATGACAACCCATTCACAAGGCTGAATGACACTGCAAACCCCCAGACGCGAATGACTACATGTAACCGTCCGCCATACCGAAAAACACACGGCATAACACACCACAGAGGCTAATAATCACAGGACCCGCACCAGCATAGGGCTGACATTGCACACTAGCACCCCCCCAGATCCTGAGATCTAGCCTAACCACCTGCCAGCCGCGAAAACACAGCACGCTTCCACGAAGCAAAGACGCCACACCACAGGGCTGAAAGACAGGCACACCCAGGGGAAGGGGCAGAATACAAACACCCAGCAAGCAAAGCAACACCACAACACCAGGCAAGCGGGGATACAGCAGGGAACCACCAGGAGAGTATTCAGCACCGCAAACCCGCAGAGGAAAAGAGAATCACGACGTATGTATGAGCTAATAAACAACACATCACAAGATCTATAAGGCACAGTAACACGTTAGCAAGAGCAAGGTGAGACACAGCACCCCACCCAGAGAACTGGAAAGAGCCGGCAGCCCAGCAAAGCGCCATGCGCGAGCACAGGTGCACAGCGGCCAGAGGCAGGCCCAGCAGCAAGGCTTGAGACAGCACACATCAGAAGAGCTGGAAAGACAGCAATCCCAGCAGAGGATGAAGGACTTAGCACCTCGATAGGGCAAAGACACTGCAACACCCCGCGCAAGGTAATGATACAGGCCCATACCCCATAGCGATAGCACCGGACACCCTGCACAGCTAATGACAGCGGGTACAGTTAGCAAGAGGCAGAAAAGGACAGGTCACACCACAACAAATATCACAGGCACACCCCTGCATACTTAATGACACAGCAACCCCAGATGCTAATAGCAGGCACAACGTCTAGCTAGAGGCTGCAAGAGCAAACACACCTAGCAAAGGGCTTAAAAGAGAATACACCACAGGGGCAATCAGCACAGGCCATTACCATCAGAAGGTCAGACATCAGCATCACGTCTGAAGCCATCTAAAGGCAAGCGCAACCTCTGAAAGCAAGCCCAGGCACACCCACCACAGCAGGCGAGAGCAAGGGCACACCAGCAGAAGCGTAAGAGCAAGAACTACAGCAGAGCTGAAAGAGGCAATGCATACCCAGCTGGCTTGAATGGCACAGGGCACACGCACGAGGGGCTGAAAAAGCACAGGGCACACCCCATGCAGAGCTGAACAGCGTAGCACAACGACACAGACAAAGCACTGCCAGGCTGGGGGCACACAACCCCGAAGGCTTCTAATCTCACGGGAATACCCAGCATAGGTTAATGAGCAAAGCGAACCCCACGAGAGGCGTAATGAAGCACAGCCACCCCTAGCAGAGGCTTAAAGAGCCCACAGCACTACCAGAGAGGGAATGAGCACAGCACACAAACGCAGAGGCTGAATGAGCACAGCAAACCCACATAGGCTTTAAGGAGGCACAGCAACAACCACAAGCGCTGGAAAGAGCACAGCAACACCAGCATGCTGTAAAGTGATTCAGAACCCCAACATGATGAAATGTCATGCACGATCTTCATCTATCGAGGATAAAGAGCCACAGCACACCCCCACAGCAGGGGTTCTAGAGCAATCCAGCACTTAACAACAGAGTTGATAAAGTGCACCACGGCATCAAACCAGACAGCGGTTGAAATACAGGCACAGCCCCGAGCTGAATAGATGCATCAAGACAGACCATCCCGCACGAGATGCATCACAAACCTTGCGCGACTTCAATCCTTCAAGAAGAAGGCGAAATCGACACAGCACACGCTCAGATGGAAGAGTGCTGAACGATGACAGCACCAGGGCCACGACGGCGAAGAGCACAGGCAGCAATTCACCAGAGCGAGAGCACAGCACCCTGACTGGCGGACAGGCCAGCAGGCGGAAAGTGACACCACAACACCCAGCACGGTGAAACAAGCAACCCGCAAGGCTGAAATAGACAGGCACCACCCCCAGCCAGATGCGAATGACCGCAGGCAACTTACCAGCAGAGGAATGATAGCACACCTCAGCAGAGGGCCTGAAAGAGGCACCAGCAACTCGTAGCAGAAGGACTGGGAATGAGCACAGCAACCTCAGCAGGAGCTGAAGACCAACTTGGGCACACCCAGCCAAATCTGAATCGTACAAAAAGATTAGACAACCTCATCAGACGGCTGAAAAAGCACAGCACGTCCAGCAGAGCTAGATACAGCAACTCCAAGCAAGGCGAAGAGGAGCACAGCACACACACCCCAAGGCCAGGCCGCTGAGTCACAGCCACCGTACAGAAGCAAAAGAGCACCACACCCCCCACGCAGAGGCTGACTAAGAGCAGCGCCATCCAGCAGAGGGTGAATAAGCAAGCAAATCGGTCATGTCTCCAAGAAGGCTGAAGCACAGCACAATCTCAGTCAGAGGCTGAAGTTAGCACAGCACACGAACAGCAGAGGTCCTTAAAGACACAGACACTTAGCAAGGCTGAAAGAAGCACAGCCACACACAGCAGAGACTGAAAGAGCACAGCACACCCCAGCAGAGGCTGAATTGAGCACAGCATATCCAGCAATGCTGAAAGCACAGCCAACCCACAATGCTGAATGGCACACGCACGACCTCGCCCCCAGAGAGGCTGAAAAAAGCAAGCACACCACCATGAGAGGGGAATGAGCGTAGCACACTCCAGCAGTAGCTCGAAATAGCACTGCACACCTCCCAGCAGAGGCTAATACACAGCAACTCCCACATAGGTAAGAGCACAGCACAACCCTAGCTAAGAGGCTGAGACAATCGACGCACATCACAGTTAGCAGAGGCAGAAAGAGCACGCAGCACAGCCAGCAGAGGCTGAAATACATCAGCAACCCTGAATAGGCTTGAATAGCACAGCACAACCCAGAAAGGGCTGAATACAGCACATGTCACACTAGCAGAAAGCTGAAAGAGCAAAGCACCTCGCCTAGCCAAGCTTAAGCTCCAGTACCCAGCAAGAGGCTGAATGACCACAGTTCACACACGCATGAGGCTGAATGAGCAGCCAGCGACTTACATACCAGCCATCAGAAGCTGAAAAGAGTACAGACACGCCAGGCAGAGGCTTTAAAAACACACGCACACTATTCCCAGCAGCATCTGATAGATTACACACCCCATCAGAGGCTGAATAGAAGACCAACACACGATCGGCTAGTGAGTAACACAGGCGCTCTTCAGCATACGGCTTAAAGCAGCACAACACACGCTGGGCTAACCTCCGTCGAGGCTAAGCAGGTAACGCACAACCCACAGCAGATCGCTGAATGAGCATAGCCACATGGGCGGCCCATCATACCAGGCGAAAGAGCAAGCACAACACACAGCAGCGCTGATACATGAGCAACAGTTACCCCAACAGCAGGCGCAAATGAGCAGCACCCAGAAGGCGACAAAAGCAAGCCCATCAACAGCTTATAGACCAGCACCACCCAGCAGGCAGGCTGATAAGAGCACAGACGAACCCAGCAAGGCTGAAAGCCAGGCCCCCCGCAACGCAGCGCTGAAAAGAGACACGCTTCACCCAGTGCAGAGGCTGATGAGCACAGCAGATCCCATCAGAGCGAAGCAGACACAGCACAACCCATAGGCTGAATGAGCACAGCACAACCCCAGCAAGCCTGCAGGACAGGTCACAATCACAGAGGCTGATATTAGCACAAGCAGCAGCTCATTCACCCAGCAAGGCTAAGACGCACAGCACACCGGCCACATGAGGCTGTAGAGCACAGCACACCCCAAAGATGTGAATGAGCATAGCCCACCGTCATAGAGTCTGAAGAACAGCACACC
>JABUQX010132284.1:0-20000 GCA_015478945.1 Trachelipus rathkii
AAGAGGAGAGTATGACGTTGCATTAATTACCTTTATTATTATGATATGGTCTTTTTCTGATTATTCAAAAGAGGAGGTGTGTTCAGCCGTGTCGTTGTGAGGGTCGTGTTGCTTGTGTATGAATTACCACAGTTTTGTGTAATCCTAACTATAGTGATTATTTTTTTCTATGAGTAATTATTTGTTATTGCTCGTGGAGAGTTGTTTTGAATATTAGTATAGAGACCTGTTTGTAGGTCGGTATTAGGGGCCCTTAAGGGCGGGATTTTTCTCTATAGGCCGAAATTCATTAACGGCCATCACATTTTGTTTTTGTGTGGTGTTCTTATCCTCTTTTTAATGATTTAAGAATATGAAAGATAACTTCCAGATTTCTGTTGCATTGTCCATGGGTTGGCTAGTGAGATTTTGCTCTTGTGACTGCTCCGTGTCAATACGTGTTTTGTTTAGAAGAACGCAGGGAATATTGTTTTCTCTAAATCTTAATTTTTATTTTTTTGAAAGTGTTTAATTAGGTGGAGAGTTTATAAGGGCATTATATAGTGTGTTTTTCTTGTGGTCTTATTTACTAATTGACACAAATTTTGGTTTTTACGTGGGCTATTATTTCAATGGTTACTAGTGTTGGTGGATCAAGTTTTTCTGAATTTATCACTATGTTTAATTATTGCAAGTGTTTGTCTAATAAGTTATATTTTCAGGTTTAGGATGTTGGGAATTTTGTGGTATTGTTTTAATGTTGGTATTATTGTAAAATTTTCAAATTGCATTAAGAAAATGGAACAGTAAAAATTTGAGTGAAATAGGTTTGAAGAGTTATTATATGTTAGTGGCAATTCATTCGAAATTAAGAGGATAAAGTTTAGTTGCCTTATTACAAGGCGTAAGTGGTAAACATAGGTATTAATGCGAGGCAAGAACGCCAGGAAGAGGGTTTTCGTATTTGAGCTTTGATTAATAATAAAGCATTTATTGGTTTGCGGGGAAAATTGTTGGTCTACTGAAGTGATGAGTGAGGTAGGTGGAAGGGGGTGAGGTAGGGTAGGGGGGGGTAGGGTAAGTTGGTTTGTGATATGAGTAGGGGGGGATGAGTGATGTCGTGTTAGTGCGAGAGGAGCATTTTATATTTATTTTATCATATCATATATATATAGTTATATTTATTTTATGTTTATATTTATATGGGTGTGGGTGGTTTGTTCGTTGTTTGGTGGTGGTTTTGGTTGTGGTTATATGTTGTGTTTTTCAGTGGTAGTGTGTAGCTGTTAATTCTCATTTTGATATTCTTATTTATTGATTTATTTGTATTGTTGTATATATTTATATATATATAAATTATATATTATAACATATTATATATATATATATATATAATATATATAGTATATATAGTAATATATTATATATTGGTTGTATTGTGTAGTGGATTCTAGAAATTATACTTTGTTGTCTTGCTTGCTGTCTTATTTGTTAGTTGTCGTGTGTTGGAGAGTTTGTGTACAGTCATTTAAGTATTTTGTTTTTTAAGTGCGAAATGGGAAGCTAAAACGGGATTTCAATTCCCTATTATTTAAAATGCGTAATATGGTAAAGTAAAGTACTTTATTTAGAAACATATTGTTAGCTGAGAGATCGGTTGTGTGAAAGCGAAATCTTCCTTTCCATTATTATATAGATTTAATTATTATTATTATTATTATTATTATATTATTTATTTTATTTTTTAATTTATTATTTATTATTTTTAATTTATTTATTTAATATTATTTTTATTATTATTACTTTATTTTTCTTTTTAATATTTTATTTTTTTTATTTATATTTAATATTATTTTTAATATTTTTATTAATTCTTCATGTTCCGAAGAATAAGTTAGTTTATGATTAAATATTATTTTTATTTATTATTTTTTATTATTTCATTTATGTATTATTTCGAAATTGTAAAGTTGTTTTGCAAGCTAATACATGCTGCTTTTCCTTACTGCCACAACAATTTTGTGTTATTTTGCATATTTTTCAGAATGAAGTATTTTTAAAATTTATTATTTCTTAAACTTTTTGATGAAACGCTGAAATAAATTTCAATAAATTTTGAAATTTAAAACTTGTAGGTAAATTATAATTTAAACTTCTTATAATCACAATTTATATAACAATCAAACTTGCATCGCGTCACTCAACGTTACCAAAATTAAATAATGTTGGATTAGTTAACATTAAGGATCTCATTCTTTAATAGAAAATTATTTAAATTTTGTTTAAATAATAAAAATTTTTATAAAATTAGTTTTTTCAGATTAAGTCTGAAATTGCGTTGATTTCGTATATAATGGAAATAAAGTTAAAATAAATATTCTTGTAAAATTTTAATTAAGTGTAAAATTATTTTGAGAAAAATTTTTCTAAAGTTCAAAATTTATTCAAAATTTTTCTTGAGTTAATTAATTATTTAGCAAAATAATATCAAGTCAATTTGAAATATTGTCGAAAAGTTTTGAACAATTTCAGCTACTGAATTAGAATTGCTAATTCCTTTTATATTTCAGATTTTCTTGATTTAAATTTATTTAAAAAATAATTCTTAAGGTTTATCTATATAAAAATTACTTACAGATTCTATTGCTTATTCTGAAAATTTTTTCTATAGTTAGCTGGTATATGCAAAACAAATTTTTCTGAGTTAAAATAAATTTCAAAATTATTTCTTATTAGTACAAAATCAATATTGATAATTTTCTGATGGTTAATTTTATTTCAAAATTTTTTCTATATGTTAATTTTTATATTTTTCGAATTTTATTGTTTGATATTGTTATTTTCTAAAATTATTCTAAGTTAATTTTTAATTCTGAATAAATTTTTCTTTGTTATGTTATATTTATTTTTTCCGAAATTTTTTTCTAAAGTATTTTAATTTCGCTTTTCATTTCTATCTGATAGAAGATTATGGAACTATCGTGCTTGTTTTCTTTTTGTAGATATTTGTTAGTTGTGAGGTTGTGCGGTATGAGGATGAGCTTCTTAGCTCCGTGATTCCTTCCTTATAATACCGCATTCGAAATCTTATTTGTATTTTAGCAATTCGGTAGGTGATGGTATGTCGCGGTGTTTTATAATTGTTTACATTTGTTTTGTGATAATTCTCTACTTTTAATGCGAATAAGAAATATTTAATTTTATGGGAATATGATACTATTGATGCAAGTGGGAATATATAAATCTCCTGGGTAATCATTTGAACCGGTGAGAATTATTTATTTCTCTATTAGTCTGTGATGTATATATTATATAGATTATGTTATTTTCACAAAATACGAATTTTTCTTATAAGTTTTTATTTTCGTTTTATTTTTTAATTTTTAATTTATATTATGTTTGATTTCTTATTGGGAGAATATTTTGGTTTGGGGTTTTTTGAATTAAGCAATTCGTTCTTTTTCATATATATTTATTATATTATATATAATTTATTATGATATTAATTATATTATTAATTATTTTATTTATTTATATTATTATATATATATTTATATATATTATTTATTATATTATTTTATTTTATAATTTTATTTTTATATATTATATATATTATTATAGTATATATTATTTATATTATTTATTTATATATATTTATATTATATTATTATTATTATATATTATATTATATATTATTATATATATATATAAATATATATTATATATATTTATTATTTTATATATATATTAATTTTATATTATATCTATATATTTTTATTTATTATTAATTATATATTTATTATATATTATTTATGTATTTATTATTATAGTATATATATTTATATATATTTTTTTATTATATATATATATTTAAATATATATATATATATATTATTATATATATTATATATATATTTATTATATTATATTATTTATTATATATATATAATATATATTAATGTATATTTTTTATTATTTTATATATATTTTTATTATTATATTTATATATATATATATTATATATTATTATATATTTTATTATTTATTATTATAGTAAATTTATTATATTAATTTATATTTAGTATATATTTATTAGCAAGTCCAGGATTGCTTTTTCTAACTCGTTTTCTGAGCTGGTGCCTGTCCTCGCTCGTTTCTACTCTTATGCCTTAATTCTAACATTTTTTGACTTTCCTCTAGAGTGCTAGATTTTAAATCGCGCACTAATTTGTTTTTTTTTTTTTTTTTGTTTAATAGTTTTTTTGTTAATTCCTGGAGGTTTTCCCAAGAATATGTTGCAGTCGCTGCTGGTTCTTTCTTCACGTACCGACCTATATTTGCTTCGCACTGGTATTTGCCTGTCGTGTAAAATCTTTGAAACTCTCTCAACTCTCAATTTTCCTAGAATCCATCTGAATCTCATTCCCACCCTTTGTGATCACCATTATGGTTTTAGATGTTCGATGTCAACTGTGACATTCTTTCCTATCTCACTTTTTCTGTAGTTATGGTTTCCTCAAGTAAGTTATTTAACTCATTATGTAAATAATTTCTCATAAACCTCAATTTTATTCGTAAATTATGATCTTTGGAGCTTAACGGTATTATTTCATTTTTTTTTTTGCGTTCACTTGCTCTCCTATAGCTTTTCTTCCTTCGGTTTCCCTCCTTCTCTTTGTCTTAATTGTTTTTTTGTTTTTTCTCTCAGATTGTTTTGTTTCTAGTGATTTTCTTTCTATTGCAATTTGCGTTACTCTAATTCTTCCTTCCTGTTTGTTAATTGTGGTGTTCCGCAAGATTCTGTCTTATCCACTTTATTCTTACTTTTTTCATTAACGATCTTCTGCAGTTTTTTTCTTTCTACATCTTAACCATGTATACCAGAAATTTTTTGTATTGACTTCATACCCTCTCCATCCTTTCACTCATTTCATCTGCTCCCGCTCTTTTTTGCTTCTATATAATTGCTTCTCGACTTTCAGCTTTCCGTAATCTATTCTTCTGCCTGATTTCTGTATTTGGATTTCCCGCACTGTCCACCTTTTTCTTTTTTTTTTTGCAATCCTTTGAACCCCCATTTTCTTATGAATTTTGTGGTTGAATATTGTGAAACATCTAGATCTTGTTCCGTTGTGGTTGCCTCTTCCACTTTCCGTCACCTCTCTTCTATGGTATACTCTCTTGTACCTCATCTGTTTCTTTCCTGCTGTATTTTTCAATATTCTTAGTCTCTAAGTCCGCCGTGTGTGGGTCATCCAGAGATTTAGGCGTTAGACTTCGGAGTGGAGTGTGTTGGTTTTGTCCGGTGGCCATCTAGTTTTTTTTTATGCTTTTCCCTCCTTGAAGAAAGTGCTCTGCCTGTGTTGCGTTCCATTTTATCATTATTAGGATGTTAATAGGTAGTGTTTTAAGTTGTATTATGTATTTATATATTTATTTTGTATTTTAGTTTATATATAGTTTTTTTTATTTATTTTTATTAATTTATTAATTTTTTGGTGTAGTTGTTATATGGTGAATTATGTTAGGGTAATATTTAGTTTTTTAGTGGTAGTTATTTGGATATTATTATTTTATGGGTATAGTTTTGGTGTTTTTATTTATTATTTTGTATTTATTTTGTATTATGGTTTAGGTTGATTGATTTATATGGTTTATAAATATATTTATGTGTGTTTGTGTGTATAATATCGGGAGGTATTTATTATTTTATTATTGTATTAATTTTGTATTATGTTTCTATTTGTTGTTATTTTAATGTTTATATATTGTTTTATTATTTATTTTTATATTATATTAGTTTGTTTTATGTTATGTTGTTGTTTTATGCTGTTAGTGAAATATATATGAGTTGATTTTTTTTGTGGTGGGTATAGTAAGCATACTATATCGTATTGTATTTTATTATTTATTATTTTATTATATATATAGTTTTATATATTTATATATTTATTTTATATATTAGTATATATATATATTATTTATATTATTAGTATTATTATTTATATTATTTATATTTATTATATTTATTATTATTTATTATATATTATTATATATATTTATATTATTATTTATATATATTATTATTTTTTTTTTTATTTTTTATTATTATATATAGTGTATTATATGAGGCTATATATATTATTATTATTATATGGATCTTTATATATATCTCGATAGACGATGATTCTTATTATATGTTTTTATTTATTTTTTTATTTATTATTTATATTTATTATAGTATATACTATATTAGTTTTTATTTCTTTTTAAAATATTTTATTCTGATTTTATATATTTATTTATATTTTTATATATTTATATTATTTAATTTATGTTTATTTTATGTATTTATATATAATTTATTTTTATATTTATTATATATTATTTTATATTATTATATTTTTATATATTTATTTATATATTATATAATATATTTTATTATTATTAATATTATAGTATATATTTAGTATATATTATATCGTTTTATTTTTATATATATTGATAATTTATATTATATTATATATTTTATATATATATATATATATAATTATATATATATCTATTTATATCGTTGTGTCGAGTCAATGTGCATTTTTTCTCTCTGCAGTCATCGCTACATGTTCCCGGTTGCCCTATTTTTCTCGACATTATTATATATTATTTATATATTATATATTTTTATTATATTTTTTTTTTTTAATGATATATAGTATTGATTATATTTATTTTTTTAGTGTATTTATTTGTAATGATTGTAGTATATTATTATTTAGGTTATATTATGTTTATTATTTATTTATATTTCATAGCCTTCCTCTTTGTGAATAACTCATATCCATGGATAATTTTAACGAGCTTCTTTTTGTCTGAGAAGGATTATGCTTTCTTATATCAAGAGGCATGCTTTTCTTCTTAATTTTTCTTTTGTTTATTTTTTTCCTTCCTCTTGTCTCTCCGTCCGTGCTCTACTATGAAAATTTTATTGGTCTCCGTATTATCAATAGATGTAAAATAATTTTTGTAGAATTTGTATCAAATGTTTTCAAAAAAGCTTAGTGCCTTTTCTACTGAAAACATTCCTTACTAACCTTTCAGCCTCTCCTCATAGCTCTTTACCTTATCAAACCCAGAAATTCATTCTCTGTTTGCTTCTCTTACTTTTGCTACTCTATTCTCTAGTCATATCTAAGTCTTTTCTTAAATAAGGTGTCCAAACTTGTGCACAAATATCTCTAATTATTGGCCGTTATTACATAGCTATTTTATGTGTAATTTTTATCTTATTATCTTTTTGATAAGGACTTTAAACGCACCTATTGGCGATTTATTATGCCCCTTTAAGCATCTTATTAAGCTTTATTATTTGCTTCCAAACACTGATTAGCTTACTTTCATAATTAATTGCTTAAGAATTGACAGTTTTCTTATAGTTCTTTTTCTGTCCACAGTTCAGCTTAAATCCCCATTTTCAATATCGCAGTTGAAACCTTTTATTGAGAAACTAGGTGAAGAACCTTACAATTTTTACTATAAGAATTCATTTTACCACTTTATGCGTCCCACCCAGAGTATAGTTTATCATATGATTCATTTGAATCTTGGTATATCATCTTTCTTTGCACTTTCTAAATCTGTTATGTGTGGCGCACTTTTGTTTGGTATCATTGGTTCTTGCAAACTTAGAAACCTTGCTATTTTATGTTTCCTATGGTCTTTAAATTCATCTATATTTATTATGAGATTCAGGATAGATAACTTGGTTTCGCAACTCTGAAATTCCGCGTTGTGGAGCAACCACTCCTTACTGATGTTCCTCATGATGATTTTATTATGGCCTATTTTTATTGTGTACACACTGTTTGCTATTCGCATGCAACTTACTTGTCTTTATTGGTCCAACCAAAGTTTTGAACAACACTTGAACCTATTTTCACCAACTAGGTCCTTTCTCTCTAATAATATATGTCCCATGTTGGGCGCTTCCTATTGGTAAACTGACCACAACCTATAGGTGGCTGTCTTTGAGAAGTGGTGTCAATTACTTTTCGCGTCCAGGACAGTTTCATCGGCTGCCCTACTGCGGGTGGGTTTTGTTTGCCTGGCATCTGGTTGATTGCTGGGCTGATTGGGGGGGCCTTGGGTCGCTTTCGTCGATTCTACGCTAACTATATTATGTGGAAGTGATCTGCGTTTGAGCGGTTCGTGAGTGGACGCTTTCTTGGCTTCTGTCCACTTTGGAGGTGGGATTTGCTGTTTTAATTCGTGGTGATGGGGGGATGGATGCAGGTGTTCAGGTTTCCGGTGTTCGTTGGCTGACTTAAATTTTTTCTCGTTCGGCTCATAATCCAGTGGTTCGTATGGTCGTGTCTGTTGTTCTCTTGGCCATTCAGGCCTGAGTAGACAGCGCTGTGGATCGGGACAGTTGGAAAATTCTCTGTTCTCACTACACTTCTCTGCTAAATTTCACTCAGCTAAGAAATCGTGTGCATGGATACTTTCTCGATTCGTAGCAAATTAGCGGGCTTTCAGTGCAAACGAAGTGCCGTAACTCGGTCTCTTGGTTATCTCTTCTACTAATTCAATACTTTTGCTGGCCTCCTTGCCATTAATTATACGTCTCTAAGCAATTTTTGGTATATTTAGTTTTGGGCATCTTTTGTCGCCCTTGCTATTTCGATCTGATATGGCTCGTGTTTGGCTGATCTCCGACGTGTATAAGGTCAATCTTCGTTTCGGCTCTTCTATTTTTTCTCTTTAACGTCAATTCTTGCATTCGATTCTGGCATTCCTCCTCCTTTCTCCTCTCAGGTTGTCCTATTTTTGTCTTTTACCTGTGTGAGGTACATTTGAGGTCGGGTACAGCTGTGCTTGAGACTCTATGAACTTAGGTTAATGTTGCGGTGGCTGGCCGATGAATGTGCATTCGGCTGCCCGCGGTAGTTTTTTGAGGGAATTGTTGCTTTTATCTGTTGCGGTGACCTTTGCCGGTCCGCCGCGCGTCGGTTCAAGGGCTATTATTGTTCTCGTATGTGCTCTAATATTAGCTTCTATACTAAGACAAGAACCCCCCTCTTCTTCAGTGCTATATTTTCTCGGTGATGTCTTCAGAGGTACTAGCTCAATTAGAGTGACGGAGTTAATTGTGATGACTAGCTGTAATGACTATAGTTATCTCAATTTGTACTTATATTTCTTCTGGGCAGTCGTGTGCTGTGTTCCCTGCTGGAATTTAATGCGTTCACTCACTTTAATAAGTCCTTGGCGTCTGTTTCTCTTGGATCGTGCGTAGAGTTGCTGCTATGTCGGATGAGAAGCTTTGTGTGTTGTGCGACGCGGACCTGGCTCGCTCGCCTGAATTATGGGCTTGCTGCTCCGTTGATGTGGTGTTGGGACGAACTAAATAAAAAAAATAATGTACGCGACTTTTTGTGTTTTTTGGGTTCCACCTATAACCTACTATTGATAGTAATCTTTCTTCTATTCTAAGCCTGGTATGTGTTGGGGAATTCCTTATCGATAATAGGTGTTTATAGGTGAGGTTTATTTTATTATTAATGATTTTATGTTATTTAGTTTTTTATTATATTTATATTTATAACTATATTTATTTTTATTTTATTATTTATATTAAAGTTAATAAAATTATATTAATTTGTAAGATTTATTTTAAATGTTGCGATACTTGTTTTGAATATATTTATTTTAAAGTCTATATAGTATTGTTTGTAGTTATTTATTTTTGAACAGAGAGAGATAGATAAGAGAGAGAGAGGGAGAGAGAGAGAAGTAGAGAGAGGAGAGTGATGATGAGAGATGATGATTATGAGTAGAGGTAGAGTAGTAGCGTGCTCTTGAAATTGAGTGTTTTCTTTTTTTTTTTATAAAATAATGAAAATTGGAAAGAAATAAAAATTAAAAAAATTACAGTAAGAATTCAGAATGTCAATTTATTTTAAATTTTCATTTATAATAATATATTAAATTAATTATTAAAAATAATATAAATAATTAAATAATAAATAATGAATAATAATTTATAATAATTTTAATAATAATATATATATTATTAAATAATAAATAATAATTATTAATATTAATAATAATAATAGTATTTAGATTTTATTTTGAAAGTAGTTTCCATTAAAAATACATTTTCTTTCAAGGGAAACGAATTTTTGTTCTTCTCAATATTTTTGTTTTTTTAAGGTTGTTTCGTTCTATAGTTAATTCTGTAATGTAGTAATAAAATATGGAATATATCATTGCTTTCATAGATTGTGAAGGAGAGGTTGTAATTTTTGATTTTGGTTTCTTATTTTGGTAAAAAGATGTTTGAAATTTATTATTTAGTTATTGTTGTCTATTCGTGGATTGCTGATTATATAGGTAATTTGTGTTAGAGATTATATCATAGTGTTTCTGGTGTAATGAATTTATCTTATGATGTTGTTTTCAGAAGTCCGAAAATGTTTGTATCTTGTTGAAATGTTTGTTAAAGTACTGGTATTTGCGTTTTTAATTATGTATGTAGAGATTTTCAAATGTTTCGCTCATATTATAAGGGTGGTTTTGGCTCTTTGCATTCTGTAGCGGAGTAGATGGGTGTGCTGGGATAGATGATTGGGTTGGGGGTAGGGCATTGTTATTATTTGGGTTTCGACTATAGCATTTTTGTGTTTGGGCGGTCAAGTGTGTTGGATTGTGAACATTTTATATTGGTTATATGGTAAGTAGCTTGGAGTGGAGAGTATGCTGTCGCAATTTTGATCCTATTCCATAATTTTATCATGATTTACGCGTGTGGCATGTTTATATTTATATATTTAATTCGAATTGTATTGAGTCCGGTTGTTTGTCAAGCTTGCATTAGGATATTCTATAATCACTGCTCCTGCACAAGGAAATTCAGGAAATGGAATATTTATCCTTCTTGACTACTACAGGTGTTATAAGTATATCTAAAGTAGGTGCGTAATATTTATAAAATGTATATATAATTGAAGGGTAATACCTAATGTCACTGTGGTTAATTATGGGTTTAGTATCGCCATTTGTGGATATAATTTTATTTAAAGGAGTTGGCATATTATCTCATTATATTATTTTTTATTGATAAATGTTAAATAATTAAAAAATTGTTTTATTTGAGAAAATAATGAATTCATTTGTTTTTTTCTCATCTGGTCAGTCATCTCCGCATAATTAGATGACTTGGATCGCTTCGTCCTCTGATATATATTATTTTTTTATTATTTATATATATTTTCTAATACCTTTTATATTTATTATTATAGTAATTATTTTTTTACATTTCATTATTTATATTTCTTATATAGATAATATTAGCGTTATAACGTTTTCTATTTCTTTCCCTACTAATTGGATTAGTACGGTGCATAAACATTCAGTGAATATATTGAATTAGCTAAGTAGTTCGAAGAATAAGCCACATACATCGCTAATCCTCTTTCACTTATCTCTTAAGCCAATAATTAAAGTTTAAAATTTAGCTAAGTTTCCCTGAAACCTCTGAGCTCAATAGTTTCGCATATTTATTGCTTGATACTGTTATGCTTGAGGGTGAAGGCAGTTCAGTGCAAAACTAAAATAATTTGTCATTTTAAAAATTAATTGTTATTTACATTACGTTATATTTTAACTTTTTATTAAAAAAATTCCAAATATAGTTTTGTTAGACTTTCATAGATTTCATTTTTCTTCTAATTAACTGTGTTTGAGTAATTATTGAGAATTCACCATATATTCTATATATATATGTTTATCCCTACGTTAGTTTTCAACTTTTCAGCGTTTTGTTTTTTAATTATATTATGCCAACGTTATATTGGAGTTATTCTTGATATCTAGTCGTAATTTAGTTATTGGTATGGTAAGGCTTTTATCGTATATTTCTTTTATGTATTTTTTGGTTGTATTATTATTATGATGAGATTTGAGGTAAATTTGGTTTTGGGTTATTATGGCCGGAAATTGGTTGAAAATATGGTTTCTGTGGGGTTGTCTGGTTATATCTATATGGCTTTCTGTTGGTCCTTGTCAAAAACTTTTTTTTGGTGAGAATGGAGAGCTTTTGTGTTCAAAGGTTTTGCTAAAATATAGGTGTTTTAAATTTTAAGGATTGTCTTAATCGGATTAGAAGTCCCCCACCTAGTTCATGTTCTCTCTGATCTTTATTTATCTAATAATTTTATTCATCTAGAAGACAGTTTCTATTGTATAAGTTTTTCAAAGGTATCCTAGAATGAATGAGTCTTTGGACTCTTTCGTAAAAACTTTGTTGAAGAATATTTATTTTAAATATTGTTCCCACATCGTATTATTCGATTTTAGATTTTTCTCTGAATTTCCATGTATATGTGCTTCTAATTGATTTCTTGTGATGGATCTTTTTGTTATTTGTAACATACTGTAATACCTCTTTAGTAAATTATATTTTTTACTTCTTCGGCGAACTTACTAAATTTTCATCAGTTTTAATTTCTCTTTTACAATATCAATTAGTATTTTACATTTTCGTCTCCAAATTATTTATATTATTTATTTTTCACTGAAGCGAGTTAAGACTATTTTCAAAGTTTATGTTAACTCTATTTTTCTTTACTTAAGAGAACTTCTCTAATTTATTATTCCATTTATTTTGATACATTGGCTTAAGTCTCCCATTATTTCTAATATGAAAAAAAATTGGTTTTTTTTTACCTTATTATTTATTATTTATAACACATATATGTTCACATTTAATCTATCTAACCTTTTAGCTAATATTCTAATTTGATTCGTAAATCTGTCTTTGAAACCAATTACAATTTGGCAATTTTTAAAGATTTGTTGATATATTTTACGATGTCATTGCTGTGCATTTTGTGATTAATATATTGAGAGAAAATTTTATCACGTTATGATCAACTATTTCCATTATGGGTCGATTCATGTCAAATATTTTTTGCTTTTTGTTTATCTGTGGACTCACTTTATTATTGGTATCAGTTAAGGATAATTGATTTTTTTCGGCATATGTTTGGTGTTTTTCAATATTTAATTTATTTGAGAATATAGATAAAATTTTAACATTCTAATATAGGATCGTTTCTTATTTTAGTCAATTTCAATTTCCTTGGCATCTGTTCATCAAGTATTAAACCTCGTCAGTTGATTTATTTTGGGCAGATGGTTTAAAAGTTTCCTAAACGCCGGTTTATCATTTTCTCCTACTTGAATTTAGTAGCATCTAATTTTTTTTCTTTTAGAATAGATAACAATTGTTTCCCGTTTTCGTCGTTTCCTATTTTTGAAATAAGCGAAGTTTTGATGCCCAATTTTGTTATTTTAAATTTCTATTAATTTATATCTTTTTTATACATTTTTTTTTTCTCTTTTTTTTTTAACTCTCAATCTATTATCTGATTTTTTCATTAAGAATGAGCAATTCCCTTTTTTATCCTGAAGGTTTTAATTATACAATTATCTAAATTATATAATCATATACTTCCTTTACTTCTTCTTCCATTTTGTTCATGGATAGGCAGAATTTATATAAATATATTTTTTTTAAAATTAAATTATTTATATTTCACGAGTTAAAAACAATCGACATACCATGAAATCTGCTACAGCGAGTTTCAATGGCTTTTGCAATTTTATTATTTTTTCGTTATTGTAATTTTGTGTTTTTTGGTTTTTGCCTGCTTTTAAATTTTCAATTTTTATTTTTTCTGATATATTTTTATATCATTTTATTATTTTATAATGTATTGTTATATTTTGATATGAGTTTTTTTAATTGTATTATTAGTTAGGTTTATTTATATTACATATATAAAGGATTTAGAAAAACTATTAAGTATATTTTAGTATATTTTAGATTATTTTATATGTTTTTATTTTATTATGTTTATTATTTATATTTTTTATTATATTATTATTATTTTTTATTTTATTATTTTGTTCTTTTTTTTATATTGGGTTGTGTTGTGCATTGTGTGTCTGTTGTTGCGACGTGTTTTTTTCAGTACCTTTCTTCAGGGGTGTAAAATAAATTAAATTATTAATTGACTTTAAAATTTCAATAAAACATTTTTATTTACATCAATTATAAGTAATCTCTTAAAAGAGAGCGTATATATATAAAGATTTTTTATTTAAAGCCAGCTAAATTTCGTCTCTAGGAGCGAGGTGAGAGTCAGTGCCACAAAAAGACAAGAAATTCATGTGATTATTTCATTTTATATTGAAAGCGAGAATAATATTTAATGCTTTATATAAGAATAGTATTATTAGATTACATATTTGGTTTCCATCATAATATTTTATTATATTTAACGTTATATAAATTTGAAAAGTATTTTTTATATTTTATATATAGTATCTGTTAGAGTGATATTGATTGATTCTTTATTTATTTTATTATAAATTATTCATAGTTTAATATTAAATTATAAGTTTTTCTTTTATGAAATTGGTTATTGTTTTAAATCTTAATAGGGGTTTGGGGTTTATTGCCCTTACCATAATAAGGTGTAGTTTTATTATTTTTATTTGTATTATGTTATGTTTATTTTTGTGTTTAGATTTGGTATGTGATGTATTGTATGTGTAGTATTAGTATTTGGTTTGGTTTATTATATGTTTTTATTAGAATTGGTAGATTGGGAAAATATTTTTGACATATATGTGGTTTAGTGGTATATTGTTAATATATATATAGTTATTAGTTAAATAATAGGTTATAGTTGTGTTCTGATTATATATATTTAGCTTTTGCATTATTTTTTATATATTTTTTTTATTTTAATATTTTTTGAGCAAAATGAAACTATATTGATGTATATAATATTTGTTAATCTTCAGGACAACAATTTTTTATTTATGAATTGTATTTTATATTATTGTAGGATTTATAATGACCATCGATTTCTCGATGCCTGATTCGGCTATTAAATTTGGTAATGGTTATCTGTAAAATTCCAATTCTGATGATATATTTTTGTTTGTTTTTTTTTTTTTATTTATTGATTTGAGTTTTATATTTTTAATATATGTTTATTATATTAATTCTCGTATATGTTATTTTTTTTATAGGTATAGTATGTATATTTTTATTATAATTTAGTTTTATTATATTATTATGATATAAATGATTTTGTATGTAATAGTTTTTATTAGAGTTTTTAGATTATTTGTTTAGTAGTATTGTAATTTGTTTTAAAGATTGGGTTTTGATAGATGTGTTAGTTTTATGAGGTATAAGTATTTTATTTGTATTATATGTTTATAGTTTATTATATTATAGTTATATTTTTATTTATTATTTATGTTGATTGATATTTGATAGTTATTTAATTTATTATTGATGTCTATTATTTTGTTATTCTGGGTTATTTTTGTATTATTTAGGTGATATAGTTTCTATAGTAAAAGCTTATATATATTTTATTATTTGATACTCAGTTATTTGTGGAGTATTTAGTTATAGTTTGGCCATAGTACATGCATTGTATTGATTTATTTTATTTTGAATTATTTTTTCATAGCATTTATTATATATTGTAATATATTTGATTATAATTATGTTATTTGTCTGTGGGGAGATCTTATTACTTGCTTGATTGATGTATTAGCTTCAAGAAGATGAAGTAGCAACATTATCTTAAGAATTGTCAAAAGTAGAATTAGTTCCAGAAGTTTTATACCTCGAATTCCCGTGCAAAATGAAAGCGTCTTTCTCACGCTAGCCTATTGGTTCTTCAACTTAAGTTTACCTTTCTATTTTTCTGTAAATCTAGTGTATTGTCTTTTCTTTTTTATTTTCCTACTTTCTTTCGATCAGAACACCGCAAAGGTGAGAATCCTTAACTGTAAGAATCTCTTGCCCCGTAGCTATGATTCGTGTCAGTTGCTATGCATAGCCGCAGGTTCTGGGCATAACGAGGGAGCCTTGAGAGCTTCTCAATTTTCCGCTTTCTTTATGTTCACGCTGTGTGTAAGTCAAGTGCGCTAACCGTGTTATCGGAATGTTATAATGTTCTATAGGGGGTTAATCTAAGAGCGTAAAAGAATTCTATAAAGACAGGGATTTACAAACGCAGAAAGCGTATATTTTTAACCAAACATAGGTTTGGGTTTTATATTATAATAATATATTTGTATTGGTATATTTTGTTGTCTATATTATTTGGTTGGTTGTTTTTGGGTTTTATTATTATGTATTTTTTTTTTTTTTTGTTTTTCAGTGTTTGTTTATTATTATTAGTTGTTGATAATTGGTATTATTATTTAGGGTATTTATAGGGTGATTATTTAATTTAGTAGTATAGTTTGTTGTATTATTGAAGGTTTTTGGAGGTATATTAGTAGTATTTGGTAGGTTATTATATATTTTTTTAGTGATATTTTATTTAATATGAATAATTTGTATATATTTTATTTTATATACTTTTTGTTAGTATATTATTAAATAGTAGTATATCTTTTTATTCAAATTGATTTAATCTCTATTTTATTTTTCTCTATTAATTCTTCAATTCTCATTTTCCACTAAATCTTTCAACCCGTAGAAAAATTTAAAATATTTGTATATGGAAAGACAAAAACTTAATATTTCCCACAATAATGTTGTCAGTGGAAATGGTGATGCTATCTCGAAGCTATCTTCATGATGACTCCCATCAGGGACGCTTGCTTGTGTATCAATGAAATGGTGATGTTATCCGAACCTGTCCAGATGAATCCCCATCAAACCTTGTGTAAGATGAAGTTTTAATTATTCATACTGGGAGGTGTTTTAAGGGATTTCCAATCAAAAGATGATCTTGTTGTGTGTGTTTGGGCGCATTCATCTACGAGGAAAGCAGGGTGGTTAGATAATGGTTAATAATATTATAAGTAATAATAATAATAATAATTAATAATAATAGTTTTATATGAAATAATATGAATACTGTGGAATTATAAACGATAGTAATAATAATTAGAGTCAATAATAAATTCATAATAACAATATTTCAATAATTATTGATTTGTTATTTAATAATTATACTAATGACATGTTAATAATTAGGTAGGATGATTTATTATTGTTCTATTAAGTTTTTTATAGGGGGTTCTTTTTTGTTGTTTATGAGTACCTGTGTCTGGTTATCTATCGTGTGTTGATGGTTTTGGGGAATAGTGGGTAGGAGTGGTTTGGGATGTTAGTTTATTAAATTGTTATTTCTTTCTATGCATAAATTTGTACTGTGACTTTTTTTAATATAGATTGTTTGATAGAACGAGTGAATTCATCCTCTCTTTTATTCAATTTACTAACGTCAATAAATGAGCTGTTATCAAAATTATAATTTAATTTCAGGTAGTTTCTTTCTCCTCTTCTCTTCAACATTATTTATGCATAAAAGTGATAAGCCTTTTAATCAAATAGGAGAAATATTTAGGAGCGAAAATCCTCGGCATTGAAAGTTGTCGTTATGCGTTTGTCTTGTTTCGTTTGAAAAGTTTTTGATTGATCATCGTATCTGGTATCGAAGTGCGTTAGGCGGCCAGGTCGCCGCCGATGAGTTCCAACGCTTGTTTGAAGAACCTATCTATTAGCTTCACTACAATTGTCTGGTTATTTAAGTCGGTTAGAAGTTAAAGAGTCTTCGGTTGTTACGCAATTTAAGGAGAATATTTTCATCGTAAGTGTGTCTATGAACCTTAATAACAGAAATTAATAGTAAGCGAGATAAGTCATTTATAAATACGGGAATATAATCCAACCTAAAGTTATACACGACAAAATCTGGCGATCTAGCCTAGGATAAAATCTGGCGATCTCTATTGTCCTAGGATAATCTGCCGAGCGAGAGCTTAGAGAAATAATGATATTTCTGGTCATATTAAGAAATACTATTGCTAAACCTATGCCAGATTCTGAAATAAAAGTAATCTTCTGAGTTAGATAATCCGAAGCAGAAGAGAAATTGATTTGCCGTCCGAAGTGTCAAATAAATAGAAATATTCGTCAGTCCAGAATTTCAGAATAAGTAGTATTGAAAAAAATAAGAAGAAAATAAAAAACAGTCTTTATTGAAGGGGTAATATGAGGTAATTTCCAATTAAGAGGATAATTTAGTTGCAAATTAAAAAGGCTCCTTCACAGTGGCATATTATATCATTAGATTTAAGGCCTAACTTTTAAATTTAACTAACTCTTTGCATAAAAATCCCAAAGTGATATCGTTGTTTCTCTCAATTTCACTTCAGCTTGCTCAAAACAATATTTTCTTCGATTCAGTCAATGAATCACTAGGAATAAATTAGGGTCTCTAATCCAATAATACGAAATTACTTAGATTCGTTTTTTGCATTTACCGTCAAGAATCTAAAAACCTAGTATAAGGTTTTCCTGAAAAGGTTCAATAGGGAACGTAAAAATATAAAATTTTAATAAAAAATAAATGAAAAGCCAATAAATTTTTAAAATAGAGGGACTGTAGATGTATTCAAATTTTAAATTAATTAAATAAGCAAAAACTAATTGAGCATTAGACTACAAATTGATTGGTTAAAAAATAATAATTTTTTTTACATTAAGTATCTTGTAATTAAATGGGTATTGGTTGTCTGTTTTTGTGTATGTAATGGGGAGTTTTGGAATAATTTATAGAGAGCGTTTAGGTTCATCTAAATATATTTTTATTTACCTATTTACATATTCCTTTTGCCATTTTTTAGCTAAGCTAGATGAGTCGACTAGAAATATGGCATCAGATCGAATATATTAAATCTATTGTATTTTTTGCTTTTTTTTTCATAAAAGTATTCATTCGCTTTATTATTTTACGGAATTGAGTAAATTTAATATATTATTTATATTATTATATATATATAAGTATTATTAATATATATATGATATTTATATATATTAGTTATATATTATTAGTTTATATATATTATATATATACTATATATGCGCTTCTTGTACATTCATCCCCGCATACATAAGCATACAGGAATAGGTTGTGTGTACAGACAAAAGAATAAGTGGAGAACGGAGGAACAAACCACACGGGAAATTCCTCAAGGGCTCGCACATACACTATACACACAGCAAGGCCTCCCGCTGCTTATTGCCCTTGCCACTTTTCAAGCTTCTGCGAAAGCAGCCACCGACGACTAGTGTAAAAGCCGGAGGGAAGGCCATTTCCCGCCAAAAATCGGTTCGATTAGAAAGGTTAACATTTCACCTTTTTTGTAACATTAGTAACATATTTGTAACATAAATGTGATATGAACATTAGAGTTTTTGTGTTTTAAAATTAAATTTTATTACAAATCTGAATTAACTTTAAATTTTTTTTAATGACTAAAAAATATCTTTTTATTGTTTCTTCTGACTTTTTCTTTATTATTTTGATAGGTATGTATAAAATATTTATACTATATATATATTATATATATATAATTATAAGTATATATTATATATATATATTATATATATATATATAATATATATAATATATATATATATATATTATATTTATATTATATTATATATATATAGATTTTAAATATATAAATAATATATATTATATTATTATATATATATACTCACATCTGTATACCTAATACGTCCAGACGTATACAGTGGTGTAGGTTTGCATGTACGTAGGAAGCCCATATGATTTTAGCACGTTGCATGCATCGGGCATTGAGAGCGTTAGAATCACAGCTGGTTTTTGTTTACATATTTGAAAACAACCTTGAAAAAAGAGGAATAGAGGAATAGGATAAGAACTTTCTGTCTATTTTTTCTTTCTTTATCCTCGTGAAAAGGAAAATTGTTTTTAAAAAATAAGAATATTTCTTTTTAGTATTTATTGTGATAATTTTTCATTATAGACAATAATTTTTGAGTTAGATTATAATAAAAATTAATTGGGATTTGTCATTGTTACTACTGAGCAATTTAATTTTTAAATTGAAGAGGAATATTTTGGGCATTTCAATTTTGAATGAAT
>JABUQX010132284.1:25000-30000 GCA_015478945.1 Trachelipus rathkii
CGAACACCCTAATATAACAACTTATGAATATATATATATATATATATATATATATATATATATATATATATATATATATATATATATATATATATATATATATATATATATATATATCTTTCTTATACTAACTAAAAATATATATATATATATATATATATATATATATATATATATATATATATATATATATATATATATATATATATATATATATATATATATGTCTGTATGAGCGAAAAATGGGATGTATAAGGATTCTTTGTATGATACTTTTTAACATGTATTTTTGTGTAAATATCACACATTTAGCTGGGATTAAGGAAGTTTATTAATCTTAAGTTGTCATAGTTTATCTTGCAATTTCTTCATTTTGACTAATTATTTGCATAATTTTACCTCATCATGAATTTTTCCTTATCTATAATATTACAAAAATTAGGCCAATGTTGTGGAAGTTCTGAATGGCAAAGATATATGGATCCTAAGTACAAAATGGAAGATTGTAGGAAGCTGCACTTGGATAATTTGATGTCGGGGCAGACATCAAGGTTCACACTAAGGTCCTCCTGATTCCGCCGACAAACCTTATGAGAGTTTTCGATGAATGGGCTCGAATAAAAGGATTTGGTAGGCCGTTAGCTAGTCTCAGTTGGCCAGGTAGTGGTGAATGACAGCCAAAAGGGAGATCACAGAACGGAAAAGCACCGCCTGATGACGGTAATTATGAAGGAATAAATCTCATGGATTTGGTATATAAATTGCTTTGTATTTAGTTATTTTGTAATTGTTGCATCTAAACATGATTTAGCCTGGATTAGGAAATTTATTGCACGTCTAGCATATCGTTGATTAGGTTCTATAGGTTCTGTAAACATTTTCTCTAGTGTACAAATCTTATTTGGAATTTTGCTATAGCTTATGGGAGAGAGGGAAAGGACTATGAGTAACCCGCCGGAAGATATGGGAGAGGAAGAAAATGGTTACAAGTACCGCCCCAGGAAAGCAAAAGGTGCCAAAGGAAGAGGCAGAACAACGAGAGAAGACAAAAAAACAGTGTCCTATTGAGTCAAAATTTTAGTGGATTAGGGAAATATTTTGCAATCTATTAGGCTTATATTTCTATTTGCATGTTCATTAGCTTGGATTTCGGTTGTAGTCATTAGAGACGTGGACCACATTTCTTTCAACAGATTCTTCTAAAATAGGGATGGAGTCATGACCGGATCCTATAATTAGTAGAGTGGGAAGAGAGAAGGTGTGCAACCCAGTCTTAAGTTTTAAGTTGATCATAGGTGAGAAGTAGTCAAACATTTCTTCCCAAAAGGTATTTCTTTTTCTTTCGGTAGGAATTAAGATATCAGAACGATGCTCCTACATTGAGAACTAGAGTATAAATAGGGAAAATACATGACCTTCTCATCAGTTTATTGCTGTATTTTGCTTTGTTTTTTAGCATTCCGTTGTAGTTTTCAACCAACGATTAGCTCTTTCTAACTATTAGTCATGCGGTTTTGATCAAAAGTTTCGAGAAGTTGGAGAGTTGTTCTTTTCTATCATGTCACGATTTAACTCACTCCCTCTGAGTGTCCGGGAAACGAAAGATAGTGGTTTACTCGCAACATGGTTGGTTCGAGTCACAGAGCTAAAATTTAGCCGTGGAAAGAGAATAACGATTGAAGAAGTATTTCGGAGATAAAGAAACAAGATCAGAACTGGAGTGACAGGAAAGATAATCGTATTGGGTTGGTAAATAGTTCAGTAGATAGTTTTGCATATAGTTTTTGTTCATATTTTTGTTCATATTTTTGTTCATATTTTTGTTTTAAGTATGTTTTAAGGATGTACTTACGATAAACGACTATGTTGGGTCACGTTAAAAGTTTTTTTTTTGAGGGCTATGAGCAAGTACGAAGGAGATGGTGATCTCTAGTATCATAAGTCTCAGTAAGCCAATATAGGAGGTAAGAAGTAAGAGGTAGAGAAAACCCAACATAGAAAATGCTGAAAGTTCTTTTCCTTGTCGATGATAAGCCCTACGTAAAGAGATAGTGATCTCTAGTAGTGTGAGTCTTAGTTATCGACGTAGTGGATGTTTGTCGAGAGACAAAAATCCCGAAAAATAGATGAAAAGAACCAAAGCTAGGAATGGAGTTGCGTTTGTATGATATAGACTTTAAGGAATTTTTTTTACATCGCTTTGTATTCAATTTGCTCGCTAACCTTAGATGTAACCGCCAATATAATATTCGAATTGTTTCATAGTTTATGAACTTTTTAATTTCATTTAAGATATCATATCGTTCCTTACGACAAATCATAGATTTTATTGTGAGTTCTCATAAGCTAGAAGCTCGGAACTTTTGTAGGGAAATGAGTGATAGCGATAAGCATTTAGGCACAAATAGAGGCTACAGCGAAGTTCTCAGATGCCTATCTTTGCTTTATAAATATGAAAATGACATTAAATAGAGAGAGGAAGACTTAGCTCCCACTCCACTTATCATTTTGGTTTGAGATATTATGAGAACGTTTTTGTATAAATAATTAAGCGGTTTTGTGTAAATAAGATACTTGGTTAGCATAAAGATATTTTTTTTTTAGTCTATAGGACGAATAACTTAGGTTTTGATGAAAGATAATTATACATTTAGCATCGCATTTGTATAATTCACGTCAAAATTTTGATAAATATTTGGTTTCAGCTGGTAAAAAAATTGGAAATTTTTGCCGATTATGTTTTATTATTTTTATCAATACCTACCTACGAGATTCATCCTCGAGGGAGGGCCCCATTTTTCATTGAAAAAATAAATTCGAAAAGAAAAGATTTTCTTTTAAAAGAAAGATAAAAATAATAAAAACAGCAAGAGAATGACAACTAACCTTGCCATTAATCTTAACATTTTGTTTAACGCTTAGCATGTTTCTAATCAGGAAGATGATAGGCATGAACACTTCCGTTAATATTTTTATTTTTACGTGTTGATACTAACAGTTTTTTTTTATTTTAAACAGTAGTGTTGCTAAACGCATGATATAATAATAAAAATATACTAACATTTCTTATAGAATTCTATCAGTATAAAGCACAATCATATCTTGAAGATTGATCTGCCATACTAATAGCTTTTGACACTAATATAAAAAAGGATGTTTGGAAGTGTTAACAATTGGGATTAACATTTTCAAATAACTTTCTCATAGCTTTATACTAACGTTCTTAGAATTAATTTTCTTTCTAACCATGTTACTACTAACATTAGTAAGTAAAACTAGTGCTTAATTGTCGTAATAACATTTTAATGTCGCTTATGTAATTTTAAAATTTCAAATAAACTTTGATAGTCCAAATGGTATACGAATGAAACTAAAGTCCAAAGGACCAAAGCATGGTAAAAGCTTTAACATACTCTTGTTCCTTTCAATCTTTAAACGAATGTTACTAACAATTAACTCTAGCTAACGACCAAATACTTAGGCCAGTACAAGTAAAAAACTAGTCGTTACTAAGAATAGGGAAAAGAAAAGCAACCAAAAAAATCACCAATTGACCAGTACCAAAAATATTTTTAGGTCAACGTGATTAACCAAAGACCATAATAACCCGAGATAAAGTTTTAGTTTCTTTTTAGATAGCATAAAAGGGAATCGCAAATTTAATAAAATAAACTAATTCATAAATGTTCTAAACGCTTATTCGTTAGGAAAGACACCATATGAGTTAGAACCACACCTTATCCCCATGCTATATATCTATTTTTCTTTACCTATTTATCTTCGCAGAATTTGGAAAAAACAAGGACACACATTCTTATATGCCTCCATAAAACATTGAGTTTTGGTCTTATTTGTTTTCCAAACTATCTTTTCGTTTCAAGAATACTTTCTTAGGAGAGGAATTCTCTTGGAATCTATGATAGAAATTTTCATTATTCATTTTGCTTCGACATCTAGTAAGAAGTTTAGTTCAACCAGAACTCCTTCTTTTTCATGTCCAATATTCTTGTTCATTTCTTTATGATTTGTTCCTTGAGATAAGTGAAATAGTTTTTCCATAATAACCAGTTCTCATCTCCGGCGAAGGGGACTATATCGTGAATCGATACTTTGCTTCGCAAGTATAAGTCGATGGAAAAAACTTGTTGCGAAAGAATTTCAAAGTACGGCGCCCCTCCGGCGGCATACCTCGAATTCCCTTGCAAAATGAAAGCGTCTTTCTCACGCTAGCCTATTGGTTCTTCAACATTTAACTGGCATAGGAACTAGACATGTTCAGGTATGTCTTTTCTTCCTATTTTCCTACTTTCTTTCGATCAGAACACCACAAAGGTGAGAATCCTTAACGGTAAGAACTCTTGCCCCGTAGCTATGACGCATTGCTATGCAATAGCCGCAGGTCTGGGCATACGAGGGAGCTTGAGAACGCCTCATTCCGCGTTCTCTGTTCACCTGGTGAAGTCAGTGCCTAACCGTGTTACGAATGTGAAATATTTCATAGGGGGTTTAAATCTTTAAAATAAACTAAAAGAAATTCTATAAAGACAGGGATTTACAAACGCAGAAAGCGTATATTTTAATCAAACATATATATAATATATGTATATATATGTTGACTTATATATATATGTATACAGTGTTGTATATATATATATATATATATATATATATATATATATATATATATATATATATATATATATATATATATATATATATATATATATATATATATATATATATATATATATATATATATATATATATATATATGTTTAGCAAAATATCTAATTATAATCTTGCTAGTATCCAATTCTCATTCCAAAAATCTTTGCAGAGAAAAATTAAAATATGTAATCAAAGACAAAAAACTTTATATTCCCACAATATGTGTCAGTGAAATGGTGATGTTATCCGAGCTATCCAGATGACTCCCCATCAGACCTTGCTTGTGTATCAATGAAATGGTGATGTTATCCGAGCCTGTCCAGATGAATCCC
>JABUQX010132285.1:0-10000 GCA_015478945.1 Trachelipus rathkii
GGTATGCTTCGTTCCAGCCTCAATTTGGGTGGTTTAACCGTTTTCGCATTTATGTGAAACGCTTTCGCGTTTTCATTCACTTCACTAAAGTATAAGTTTTTAGAGAATATAAATTTTTTTATTTTTATGGTTTTCATAATAATTTTGCCAGGATTCCAACAATGTATTCCTTTCCCTGTAGCTATTGTAGTTTTGAGATATGGATCGATGATAGTTGAAAAAAAAAAAAATATCTCCCTATATATATATATATATATATATATATATATATATATATATATATATAGCATATATATATATATATATACTCTCTCTCTCTATATATATATATATATATATATACTCTCTATATATATATATATATATATAATATATATATATATATATATATATATATCATATATCATATATATGATTCAGACTCTGAAGAGGTAGGTTGGAACAACGAACAGAAGAAAGAGAAGAAAATCTGAAAAGAAAGGAATAGGTGAAGAAAGAAATCAGAATGGGCTGCAAGATCGTGTCACTTATCATGACAAGCTAATGCGGTTGTGATGGATTAATATCGGAGAGAAGACTTTAAAAGAAGAAAATTGAAAATTTTGAAGTTTTCAAAAACTAATTTTTGCTTGACAGAAAAAATATTTGATTAAATGAAAATTATATTTCAACTTTTAGAATTAAAATAACTTTATGATTTCTTCGGTGAAGCTACAAAAATTTGAGATAATGAACCTTTGAAAATTTAAAAATTTATATTTGAATACTTCATCGACTGTTTTATAAATAAAATCTGATTTTCGTTGTAAACTGTGTGGTCATGATGCCTCTCCGAATCTTCTTCATTTTCATGGCTCAACAAGAGGGCTGCTCAAAGCATGTTGGTTGCTAGTTTGCTACAGATTGGGAATCGCTTTACAATCTACTAATAGTAATAATAATATAATTAGTGATAAAACTAGTGTTAATGATAGTTAGTTGTAATGTAAAAAATATACTATTATAATAAATAATAATAATGATAATAATAATAGTGATGATAATAATAATAATAATAATAATAATAATAATAATAATAATAATAATAATAATAATAATAATAATAATAATAATGATAATGATGGTAATAATAATGATGATGATAGTGATAATAATGATATTAATATATAACATCTAAAATTATTAGTGATAAAACTAGTGTTATGAAAATAGTGAGTGTTAATAATTAGTATAAGTAATGTTATTGATAATAATAGTGTTAGTAATTTTAATATTGTCACTGTAATATATATTTGTATTTGTATGACGTATGCATGTATATATGTAATGTATTTGTATGTAGCTATTATATATATATGTTTTCTTTTATTTATTTTATATTTATTTACTCATTTCTTTATAGCTCAGTGGTAGAGCCTCGCCAAACAAAGCCTGAAGGGTCCCAGGTTCTAACTGGTCGGGTGGGAGGATGTGAGCTATTCTCCCCTTGGAGCTTGGCTACGTCCTGCTCGGACGTTAAGCGAGTACACCTCCTCCTTGATTGGGGCTCTGCCGTGAGTGATGGTGTTTATCTCTCTGTAAAAAAAAATAAAAATAAAAATATATATGTATATATATATATATATATATATATATATATATATATATATATATATATATATATATATATATATATATATATATATATAATATATATATATATATATATATATATATAACTATATGCTATATATATATATATATATATATATATATATATATATATACATATTAAAAGAATAATTCACCAATCAGAAGAATGCCGTATTTCTGACGTAACTAAAGCCTGGCCCCTTTTTTTGTCGTTGTTTATTCATTGTTTGTTTCCGCTCATTAATTCAAAATTTCAATTTTATTATTTAGACTTAATTTTATTGTTTTTGTTTAGTTTGATCGTTGTTTAAGTTATTTAGGAACATACACACATACACACACACGCGCGCAAGCACACACAGAGTGACGTCACTGTGTTGACGACAGTATTTTTTTGTTGATTGATGATGCGCGCTCATGCACATACTATATATATATATATATATATATATATATATATATATATATATTTATATATATATATATATATATATATATATATATATTTATTTCTATTTATATATATATATATATATATATATATATATATATATATATATATATATATATATATATAATTTTAGTTTACTTTAGTTGATGTTTAAATATTTTAATATATTTATTTTCACTATAGAGTGGGTTTTAATATATTTTTATTTTTATTTATTTATTTTAAATTTAAATTACAAATTCCATAAGGAGAAATCGAACGTCCGTCTATAGCAACGATTTACTGGCACTTTAGATGACTGTGCTAAGATGTCCGATTCTTACCTCTCTCGTATTAGTTTAGCTTATATTCAGGAAACCCTGATGAGAGAGAGAAGGAGATTGAGAGAGAGAAGAGAGAGAGAGTAGAGAGAGAGAGAGAGAGAGAAAAGAGAGAGAGAGAGAGAGAGAGAGAGAGAGAGAGAGAGAGAGAGAGAGAGAGAGAGAGAGAGAGAGAGAGAGAGAGAGAGAGAGAGAGAGAGAGAGAGAGAGAGACGCCTATCGGGTCGGACAATTTTCTTATCCGTTTGCAGATAACAGCTAAGATGCTAAAATAAAATAATAGGAGCTGGACAACTAGGTGAAGGTAATAAGAAATGATGTTTTTGACTATTTTTTGTTTCATCTTTCCAGTATGCTGCAATCTTTTGCATTATATTTATTATAAAGATAAAATATTTTTTTCTCTAAAATAAATAGAAGTAGGTTGACTCCTGTGACAAGCCACAGAAACCCAATGTGTACGTCAACATTTCTTACCATCTAAAAACAATGGAAGAAATACGTATCAGTTGTCAAGAACAGTTCTACTATCAAAAAACTTTATCTACAAATTTACATTATAATATAAAAATTGTTATAATTTTTTATTTAAAAAATATATAAAAATTTAATAATGTGGGTTGACTCCTGTGACAAACCACAGGAGTCAATTGTATTATGTACGGCAACATTTCTTACCATCTAAAAACAATGGAAGAAATGCGTATCAGGTGTCAAGCACATTTCTACTACCAACATTCTATTTATTATAGAAAAAAAATATTACGGAAATAAATAAAATAAATTATAAAATTAAAAAAAAAAGTAATAAAACAAAAACAATTTAGAATTAAAAAAAAAATCTTTATGAGACTTATTTTGGGTCCTAAATGATATCTGTATTTTGCAAAAAAAAAAAATTACGATTTAATTTTAATATATATTAATTTTTTTTATTAAAAATAAAAAATTATACTTTCGATAAAAATACGATTTTAGATGTGGGAAAGTTTTCCCCAATCTAAAAATATAAATATTATTATTGTATATTTTATACACTATTAATTAAACAAAATTTAATTATTTTTTTTTTTTACAAAATATATAACGTAAATGAATTTACAAAATAGGAATATAATAGATTTAAATAAAAATATATTTATTTTTAATAATAAAAACGTTATAATAACATTAGATAAAAATAATTATCTATGGTTTAAAAGTAAAATTCCATGCGATATTTTAAATTAAATAAAAAAAAATAAAAATATTATTAAATACACGTTAACACAGAAGATAAATTGATGTGTAATGAAATATATATTGAGGAGGCACGAAACGGGGCCACCTATGTTAAAAATTTACAAGATTAAACTATATTTATAAATGAATCGGGTTTGTATTCGTTAATTTTATCATCTAAGTAATTAATTTTCTATAATTCTATAATGTCATAGAGCTGATGTGTTTACATTGTTCTCTAAAGCATATCTTTTATTATTATCATTTCCATTTATCGTCATTTTATTCATCTGCTTGGTATATACATTGTGCTCATTACTTTGTACTGTATTCATTATTCTATGCACAGTTTCATTCTTAATTAAGCAAGGCTATTTAATAATCTTTTATATTTAATGTTTGTTTTATTACTCGTTCTTTTCACTCTCTTAGTCTTCTTAATTTCTTTATTTCTTAATCCAACAAATTCTTTGATCGGATTTCCGCTTGTTTCATCTTTCAATTTATCTAATATTTTTTTTTTACTTCTTTCTGAGTAAAGTTTATTGTCTTTAGGATAATCAGAAGTGTCAAACACCTGTATATTTCTTTTCATATCTTTATATACATCATTTGTTTGTGTATAAATACATAACGAATATGTATCTGTAAATAGTAACTTAGCGTTTTCTTTGATATTTTTTTATATAATTATAGTGAAAATCGTACATTAAAGTTTTACTTAACTCTAATATAGACATGCCAACATAAATAGATTTATCGAATCTTAGTTTTGTCTTTTTCATATGGCGTGCTATTATATTTTCTGATAATATTTTAAATGATTCAAAGTTTCGTTTATTTACTAATTTTTGAGCTTGTTCTTCATTTTTACCTAACTGGTCATCCACTTTATTTCTAATATTTTCCATCGTTTTTCCGAACACAGAGGTGTTCATTAATTTATAGAAATCTTTCTCAAATTCATTTTTGGCTTCTTTCTTTTATTCCTATTTAGATCAATATATGATTTCATCCAATCACTCAGATTAAATTCTAATACTCTATGCACTTTCATTACTTTCAATCCTAAATTTAAACATTGTTTTAAATTTCTATAATGTATGATATATTTTTCCTTGTTAATTAAATTTGCAACTATTTTTGAAACTTTATGTTCCTTAAATTTTCTGCTTCTAAGGGGTAATTACTGTGGAAATCATGTAATTCTTTCGGATACTCTAAATCTACTAATATATGTACTTTTCTACATTTGTCACTGATATCTAAAAAAATCATCTATATCATTTACGTTCTTCTTCCATTTAAAATTTCCGGTATGTAAGTACTGAGACATTTCCCAAGTGTATAAATTATTAGCATCTAAATAGGTTATATAACTATTAGGTTTATTCTTATCATAATTTTCTCGAATATATGGATTATTTGCTTGAGCATATCTGTGTGTGATAATACTCTAATTCCTTTATCAATCATTAACAACAAATCCGAGTCTTTTAATAAATCTAGTTTTATTTTGGCTTCTTTTAATAATGCATCCCAAGATAGTCCCGGAGACGTAAAATAATCAACAGGATCTAATTTATAGGTATTTAAACAAGTTATATAATTTTCAATCACATCAAATAATAATAATAATGTATCTGATTTTAAATATAACATGTGATAATCTTTAAATGTTTTACAATTAAATTTTGTCCATATGTTTTGTGCATGTTTACAGTCCTCGTTTGTTATATCTTCATTATTTAAAATGTTATAAAATTTGTTTCTAATAGGTAAATTTTCATGATTAAATTTTGTTTCATCATCCATCCAGTCATATGGATAAACACCTTTCTTTCTTAATAACTTAAACTGACCATCTTGATAATATTTTGATAAGTTTATTAAATTTTCATCTGCTAGATTTGATGTCAATTTAGCTAGAGAAGAAGAAATGAATCTAAAACTGTCGATGAATCTCAACTTCATATTAATTGGTTTTAATTTACCATTTTTTTTTTCATATTCAGCCACTTTTATAGACTGATTGAAACTTATATATAAGCTTGATCGGTTTGAGGAATTGCTTTTAACTGACCATCTACCAAACCAAAATCTCTGACAAATAAATGAACATTGTATTTTGATAAATTATGAATAATTACGGGAATAAATTTAGGATTTCTGATTTCCAAATTACAAGTTCTATGGGTAGGACCTCGATATTTACCTGCTAGATGATTAATGTAGTAAGGGGAGCTACTTCGACAAACGGTCCGGCGCGGTTCGGCTTTGTGTGGCCCGGCCTTGCGGTTGTCAAAACGCGTCGTCGACCCCCGAAAACCCCCATTAGGGGGGTAAAAACACCCTGGGAAAAAAAGCACTAAAAAATATTCGACATTCGGCGAATATTCGGCATTCGCCGAATGTTCGCCGTCTGTCGAAGTAGCTCCCCTTACTACTCCCCTTATGATCTCTTACTTTATAATCTTCCTTTGTGAACGATATTTCACATACATAACATTGATTAGCGGCTCTGTAATTGTCATTCTGATCATTACTTAGTTTATTTTAATAAATCATATATCCGTTTCGATTCGGAAATTAAATATTCTGCAAAGATCTTAGATGTTTTTTTTTTCCTTTACATATTTCTAGTTTTGAATGTTCATCAAATTCATCGCATTTCGTATAACAACACCAGCTGTTCGGTTGATGTTTTTTGTAAATTAATCATATAAGATTCCTTCGGATATGGTTGAACTGTTTTTGTTTTTTGTAGAATACTTTCAAAATCTGCGAATATTACAAATGAATGTTTAATTTGTTTATGGTAATTTCTAAATTCTACTGGACTTTTAGCTAGTTCCATTCTAACTGGTTTATGAACACTACAGTTTGGTATATGATTCTCTAATAATTCTTTCTTATAAAAAAACAATATATACAGAGTCGACATGGAAAGGTTTCATGTTCATGTGACTTATTAATAAGAGGATTTATTTTTTCAGTTGTAGATAATGGTTATTTTTATCATTTGATATTAAAATTAAATCAGCATGTTTATTTTTCATAATTTTAGTAATTCTTAATGGAAATAATACGTCATTTTCATTCAACCCATATATGTAAATTGACACATCATTTTGGTTTTCAATTTATTAATTTGTTTTAGTTGAACTGGGAATTCTATACATTTCCAATTATATTTTTCTGATTCTAGCTTTACGCTATTAGAAAGCTTATATCTATGACCTTCGTCTAAACAATCAGATCTTGAAATACACCATTTAAAACGTTTATTCATTGTCATTTTTATTTCAAATATTAATTAATCCAAATATTTTAATTCTTATATTCTACTGGAGTTTCAATATTCGGCATTCGCCGAATGTTCGCCGTCTGTCGAAGTAGCTCCCCTTACTAGATGATTATGATCTCTTACTTTATAATCTTCTTTTGTGAACGATATTTCACATACATATCATTGATCAGCGGCTCTGTAATTGTCATTCTGATTATCAGTTAGTTTATGATTTCAATAAATCATATATCCGATTCAAATCTGAAATTAAATATTCTGCAAAGATATTAGATGTTTTTTTTTTCCTTCATATATTTTTAGTTTTGAATGTTCATCAATTTCATCACATTTCGTATAACAACACCAGCTGTTCGGTTGATGTTTTTGTAAATTAATCATATAAGATTCTTTCGGATATGGTTGAACTGTTTTTATTTTTTGTAGAGTACTTTCAAAATCTGCGAATATTACAAATGAATGTTTAATTTGTTTGTGGTAATTTTTAAATTCTACTGGACTTTCAACTAGTTCCATTCTAACTGGTTTATGAACACTACAGTTTGGTATATGATTCTCTAATAATTCTTTCTTATAAAAACAATGTAAACAGAATCGACATGGATAGGTTTCATGTTCATGTGACTTATTAATAAGAGGATTTATTTTTTCAGTTGTAGATAATGGTTATTTTTATCATTTGATATTAAAATTAAATCAGCATGTTTATTTTTCATAATTTTAGTAATTCTTAATGGAAATAATACGTCATTTTCATTCAACCCATATATGTAAATTGACACATCATTTTGGTTTTCAAATTTATTAATTTGTTTTAGTTGAACTGGGAATTCTATACATTTCCAATTATATTTTTCTGATTCTAGCTTTACGCTATTAGAAAGCTTATATATATGACCTTCGTCTAAACAATCAGATCTTGAAATACACCATTTAAAACATTCATTGTCATTTTTATTTCGAATATTAATTAATCCAAATTTTTAATTCTTATATTCTACTGGAGTTTCTATAAATGAAGGAGCATTTAACGGGTCGTATTTAGCCACTTTTATTTTAAATTCTAGCAGTTTATTGATTATTATCCATTCTGATCCTTCTTTTGTAAATTTGCAAATTTTTTCTTCAATTTTATTAATCATTTTAGTTACAATATCTCTTATTTGAGTCAAATCAGTTATGCTTATCATAGATCCACTATTGAACCAATTTGAAATTATTGATGTTCTTCCATCTGGTAATTTTTTTTTTATTTTTTTTTATTTTTTTTTATATAAAATTCAATGAAAACAGAAAGGCTTAGTTTTAAATTTTTCCAACTTTTATCTTGAATTTTATTTTCAATTGTACCTATCATATTATTCATGAATGTTCTTGAGCCAATGATTTTTATATTGGAATAACAATAGACTCTAAAATTATCATTAGTTCCTTTTCGTTAATTTTTATAATCACATTTTATTAAATTTCTTTGGTGGATTTTACATTTTACTTAACATTTATATCAATTAGTAACACTTTCTTTGTTAGATAATTTAATTTAATTTCTCTGTTGATGCATTTGGTCTGATGAAGCATTTTCTAAATTTTAATAATTAATATTGGTTTTTATAAAAAATTATGCATTAAATAAAATTACAATTAAAATAAAAAATTATTTTAAAATCAACAATAATTATTATTAAAATATTCAATGCTAGATCGGATATTTAATTTTCTCATGATAAATATATTATTTAAGAAATTAAGTAAATAAAGGTGTCTTTTGAAAAGAAACTTAATTTCTTTATTATTTTAATTATAACACCTATTGAGGATTTCTGTGGCAGGGAGCTGCTACCAGACAAACATCGACGAGAGAATACCTAGCTCCGCATTTATCTTTCACTGAGACTGATCAGCGATCTGTAATACGTGACATTATACTCTCACTACATCTCAATCATCAAATATTAATGTCTAATAGTTTATCACTAAATCTTGCGGAACGATATGTAGCTAAGGACTACTAGTTATTATAATAAAATAATTTATTCTTTAAAACCTTTTCAGCAAATTTGAATTTTGCGGCACAAGTCTCAATATCTATGTCATTTTATTATAAATTTTTTTTATTATAAATGTATTTTCGAATTTTTTTTAATACTTTTCAATACTTCATCTCAAGGTTGTGAATTTTTGAATGTTTCTTTTATAAATCTAAATTTTTTTTATTTTTTTTATTTTTAAAATTTTTTAAAATTTTTTTTAATTATTTTTAACACAAAGCTTTTTTGATTATTATTCATTTTTTAAAATTAGTATTAATCCCTATTATAGCAGCAAATAATATAATTTATTAAAGATACTATTATATAGTTTAAGTAAAGTTAAAAAAATTATACTTTATAGTACAATAAATTCTATTATATTAAAATTATATATATAATATATATATATGCATCTGTGTGTATGCATTTGTGTACATGTGTGCAACTATATTGTATTTACATATATATATATATCTATGTGTGTAATATATATATATACATGTATATCTATGTATATATATTATTATATATATATAATATCTATATATATATATATCTGTAATAATTTGAGTGCTGCTAATTTTGTTTATTTCTAATCACTAAAGCTGGAGTTACGTGGTTTGTAATTTACCTTAATTATATAGATGAAATAACCTATCATTAATTAAGCTGATAATTAGGATTATTAGTAATTTAGAAAAAAAAAGAATTTCCCAAAAAATAAAAATAAAAAATAATAATAAAAAAAAAAATCGTGAATTTATTTTAGATTATGAGAATGAGTTCCACAAAAAAGGATTCAAATTCAAGATTCAAGTTTCTGATATGGTAAGATTTTTTAAAAAATTTTTATAGTATGTTTTCTGTCTTTGATATTTTAGGTTTTTGAATTTGAAATTTACTTTTTTATTTGTTATATTGGCATATATATGTAAATTTGTATTCGTTTGTTTGTTTTCTAGTTATTTTGTATTATAATTCGAATTATACAGTATGATTAAGTTTATTTTATTAAATTCACTGTAGATGGCGAATATAA
>JABUQX010132285.1:20000-25000 GCA_015478945.1 Trachelipus rathkii
TGGGTTAGAAATCAATTTTTTTTGTATTGCATAAGCATTCCTGGAGTTTACGTGCATGTTTGTAAACAAATGATAGGCTTACAAGGCTAGCCTAGGCTCGATAGTCATAAGAATTATAGTCGTTTTCAGATTATGAGCGATTATTCCTGATGTGACGTCATAGCTTTCATAATTTGTTCCATAAAGATAAGATAAAGAGGATAAATAATCAAAATATAGCTTTGGTAAAACAAACCAAAATTCTTCTTCTTTCTATCTATCTTATCTAACTTTCTTACTTTTATATACTATAACTTACTTGTACTACATTCTTCTATATCTTTGCATATTCTTCTTCTATTATCTACTCTTCTATCTATTATCTTCTTCCTTCTTCTCTTTACTAGTCTTCATTATATTACTTATATATTTACTTATAATATTATCCATACTACTACTGTCTTTATTACTTCTTAATTACTTACTTTCTATTTCTAATTACATTTCTATTATACATTATCTTTATACTATAATCTATCTTCTTCCTTCTTCTTCTATATATATTACTATATTATATATTAGTTAATATTATATACTATTCTTATACTTTATACTATATTATATTACTAGTAATAACATAAGACCTATCTTAACTTTACTTTACTTACTTAACTTCTTTACTATTACTTATATTATTACTTATACTACTATTATCCTTCTCTTCTATTTCTCTTCTATTATTATTATTATTATCTATTATTATTATTATTATTATTATTATTATTATTATTATTATTATTATATATTATATTATATTAATTAATTATTATTAATTATTAAAATTATTAATTATTATTATTATTATTATTATTATTATTATTATTATTATTATTATTATTATTATTATTATTATTATTATTATTAGAGTTAAAAGTGAGAGAATCCGTTGAAATTCCTTTCTCTGGACAGCTTTTAAGACTACGAAGAGGAGGAGCTCCCTACGTGGGATATTTGCAGGTAAGAAAAGAAACTAAGAACTTTATTATTACAGAGTTTCCCATAGGCAACAAGGTTTATTCACCTTTAATCTGTATTTTCTTTCAAATGTGGTATTGGTTTTCATCTCAGTTTTTAAATTGTAAGTTGCAGTATGGTATCTAAATATTCTAAATTTTCTTCTTAAATATTTTTATATATGGATATAATTGTAAACATTTTACAATTTTATATACCTTTTGCTGAATTCTGAGACATATTGTATATAATAATTATCCTTCATAAATTTTTGGCTATATTTGCAGGTTTGGTCCGAAGGAGACTGGGCACCGGTTGTTATTAAAGATGAATCAATGAGTGGAAGGGATCATTTATGTCATACACTTGGGTTTAAAAGGTATATCAATTTTTATTTATTTGAATAGTATTAACTTTGTTCTCAACATATTAAAGTAATTAAAGTGAAAAAATTAATTGCAAAAATTTATTATTAAATTAATTCATGGCTTTAATTACGATCCTTTTAATTTTATTATTACACCTACCCAGTGGTGAAGATAACGACCCCGGAGAGCCCTATGTAGTTATGGGTTCTGAGGTCGAATACACTGGTTTCAATTCTCTAACAGTGAGTAGTAGTAGTCACCATAGTCAGTCTTATTTTGTTTAACGGGTTGCGTAAAGGCTCAACGCCTGCACATGTGCCCGCAGGTGCGAACCGGCGGTTACCGGCGTGAAACCGAAGCGGGCACCTACATGAGCAGTACACGCTTGCGAAGATATTTTTTAATTAAAAAATCAATTATTCAATAAATCAATAATTCAAACCACACACCAGCCCCCCCTCTTCTCTACCGTGATCCATTGATTAAGACGATTAAACTCCATATTTAAACATATTTTGTATAAAATCTAATGTGAAAATAATTAAGTTACATGTAAAACTATTAAAAACATTTTATGTTTCTACTAAATTTTTAGGCTTTTTTTTTTAAACTAAAATATCTATTAAACAATAAATCAATATATTAAATATTAATCAATCACACACCCCATCTCATATCTGTCATCTGTGATCTATTGATTAAACGATTAAAGCCATATTTAAAGAAATTTTGTATAAGCGTAAGGTGAAAATATGGATACGTCCTTTGTGGGAAAACATTGCATAAAATTATTAAAAACTTTAATTTTTACTAAATTTTATTAAAAATATCAATTAGTCAATAAATCAATAGATCAAATGCCAATCAACCACACCCTACCCTTCCCTATGTCATCTTGTGATCTATTGATCAGAATGATTAAAGTCATATTTGAACCCGGTGCGGTGCCGATTGTTAAAAATTAATAAGAGGTACAAGTTTCCTACCGTCTCCCTTAAGATGAGAAGGGGTGCAAAGGTTGCGGTGCGGTGCGGTGCGGTGGGTAGTGACAAAAAAAAAAACTTTTTTTGGTGCGGGTGATGGGTGCCCCAAAATTGGGGTGCTCCGGTTCCAACCCATTCCAAACCTCTCTCACACCTTACATCAAAACTCTCGTGTCTCCACCTTGTCAAATGACTTTTAATAATTAATAAAGTATACAGGTAATTTGGTAAAGGTTTCGCACCGACCTTCTTGCTCTCCATCTTTCTCTTTTCTCTCCTCTCTCTCTCTCCTCTCTCTCTCCTCTCTCTCGTCTCAATTTTCCTCCTCTCTCTCTCTCTCTCACTCACACACACACACACTACAGACACACCCACACACAACATTTTAAGAAAATAACGCTTTTTTATGCTTTTCCCCCTCCATTCTCCTAGAAAGAGCATAGTGCTGTTCTTCGAAGACACTTTGCATTCCATTTCTCATTTATCATCGCTTCGAGTAATAATAATCCCTAATTAATAATAAATTATAATAATATAATAAATAATAATTTATATAATAATAAATCAATAATATAATAATAATAATAATAATAATATTAATATAATATAATAATTAATAATAATAATAATTAATAATTTAAATTATATATTATTCAAAGTATTCTTTATTTCTTTTATTAAATCTTTTATATTTATAAATACTGATATATATATATATTTAATATTATAATATATATATATATATATATATAGGTATATAATATATATATATATATATTATATATATATAATATATATATTAATAATACTAATAATATAGATATTAGTATATATATATATATATAATATATATATATACTATATACTATAATATATATATTACCATATTAAGGGGAGCCCATTCTGAAAACAGAGGCCTTGTTTACGGATGGTCTAAGAATCAAAAACTGACCTACAAGGCGTTGCTATGTGGCCCTGAAGGAATTGGATCCTTCCCAGTGTGAAAATAAGCTGTTTAAGTTTTGATGACATTGCAAAATCAATCGTAGGTATGGATATTTGTACTTTTTTTTCATATGCATAATTTACGAAGAGAGGAGTTTGTTATGTTGTCTTTCAAAATAAAGTAGAAGAAAGTTGAAAAATGGACTCTGCCTTTAAGATCTCTAAAATAAAAACCATACATTAGGGTAATTAGGATGTGACATTAGGGTAAATAATTACTTTATTTTAATTTAATAAGTTACTTTATTAATGTTTTCTTTTATTATTTCCTTAAACATTACAAAACATGTTTAAGGAATTCGATGCAGAAGAAATAGCGTCTCTGAATGCCCTCAGAATTGGCATAGATGGGGTACGAAATGCTATTTTGTAGATACTTAGGAAAGTCTGATCAAACTGGGGCCAAGAATAGTTGCCAACATAAAGGAGGGAGGTTACTCAGCGTCACTAGTCAGGTTATATATATATATATATATAGATATATATATATATATATATTATAATATATATGTTAAATGTTAATATATATATTTTCATATGTATTATTACACAGATATACACATGTCATTGATATGTATGTTATATGTTATGTTATTATTGTATATTATATTATGATATATATATATGTATATAGTAAGGGCATATATATCTATGTACACACGGATATACACATAGTCATATGATATGTATGCATATGGCAACGTATATATAATATCATATCATGGTATGCATATATATATATATATATACATATTAAATGTAACTCTTCCGCTTCATATATATAAAGAAAACAAGAGATGTATATATAAATTATATATATATATATATATATATATATATATATATATATATATATATATATATATATATATATATATATATATTAAATAACTTTTTTCCGCATATATATATATAAATATATATATATATATATATTGTTAAAAGAAAGATATAGTATATATATATAGTTATATATATATATCCATATATATATATTATACATATATATATATAAATATATTAGTTAAGTATGCATATAAAAGGTTATGTATATATATTATATACTATAGATATTACTATATGCACCGGTACATAGAGCAAGAGCGAGAAGATAGTATATATATATATATATTGTTATATATATATATATATATGTTATGTATATATATGTTATATATATATATATATATATATATATATATATATATAATATACAGTTAAGGTTATATATATATATATATATATATTATATATATTATTATATATATATATATATTATATACATATATATATTATTGGTTATTATATATATATATATATATATATATATATCAACAGCAGTATCAATATATACATACAGTTATATATATTATATATATATATATATATGCATATATATACATATATTATTATAAGATACATATATATATATATATATATATATATATATATATATTTATGGGCGAAGATTTATATAAATACATTGGTAAAGCAGCAAGGCGAAATAAAAATTACATGAACCTTATATGTTTGCCAGACAACGTTTTTGCGGTTTAGTAGTAGAAAACTGGAAAAATACACTAATCGATAGATAATGAAGTGTAAGTACTAATTACTTACGTATTATAATATTTTTCCTAAAGTTTTAATG
>JABUQX010132286.1:0-23886 GCA_015478945.1 Trachelipus rathkii
TATTCCAGGCACTTCTGATCAGTACCTAGATCTCTCTAATGTGTTTTTATAGTGTATAAAACGAAATTGAACAAAACCTGCTGGTACAGATCTTCCCTTCGGTGATGACGCATATAGTATATACAGAATCAAATTTCGTATACATGTTTCACCCAGGTTGAAGTTATCTTTAACGACTTCACCTAGGTGCGTCAGCGCTAATTATCGCTTATAGAAGCTTATACGAACATTTGTTAAATTTATTCAGACGACGGTAAAGCATCTCATCTCCAATCATGTGGTTTTAATAGTTTCAAAGATGAAGCTGCACATATAGAAAAAGCAGCTAAAGTCATAAAATATACTATGAATTTCGGTCGATTAAAATGGCGATAATCTTCTCTCAAAGAAAGCAATTTCATTCTACTCATCTTTGTAGATGACTAGATCATTTTATCAGGTCAAATCTAAATTTGCTCTTAAAATAAAAAGTAGCCTACTGCTACAGTGTATGTCCTGAACCGGTTTTCAAACTGCTGGAGGCTATCTCTATGTTAGAAAAGTGAAATTATCGCCACAGCGGCATTGGAAATTGAAAATTCGCTTTTTGAATATCTACACGCAAAGTAGCCCCTAATTAAGAAGAGTTGAAAATCCACCTCCCAAGATATTTAATTTCACTCAAGGATTAACGAGTATCAATATCCCTAACATTGTAAACGGAAATTTACCACAGAAAATAATAATAGGGATTGTGGAACATGAAGCTACTCCGGGAATTATGAAAAAGTCACCCTATAAATTCACTCCTTTCGGACTTAAGGGTATCAGTTTACATGTGAATGGACTGCCTCACCGGAAACGTGATTATGAATGTTATACAACGGAAGACTCTAATCTCTCTGTAACGCCGGCCTTTTCTAACGACTTAATAGCTTAATACTGTTCATGTAAATAGCGGACAGGCTTAATCTTGAAGAATAACGCAAAGAATAGTAATTTATATGCCTATATCTTACTGCAGACCTTTCAGCTTGTAACGCCTATCCTTTAAACATTTTGAGAAAGGGCACCTTAGGACTAAGTCTCTCTTTAGATCGAGTCTACAATCACCCATCACTGTAGTGGTCTAATCTTGATGCATCCTCAACTCATTGAAATTGACAGAGAACGCAACGTACTTTTGAATTATTAAAAGATGAATGGAAGAGGAATATAAATCGGTGTTTAAAAAGAAGGCATCGCCTTTTTAGGCTGTGCTTTGCTATTACGAAATACCTGTACAAGCTTGGAGAAGGTACCCTGCTTCATATTCAATACATTGCCGTCACAATCAACCTCAACAGGACATCTGGATTCCGTTTATTAGTAGCAAAAACGATGGCTGTTCACATAATTATTCTTTGAACTTAAATTTATATGAATAATCATTATATACTATTTTTAAAAAATATAATAATGTAAGCTGTGTAAAACTATGTATTACCTCTGTTCAATCCCCTTAATTCTAATTATGTGGAGTCTATTGCTATTTATTTATTATGTGCTTTTAAATAATGTATGTTTTTAATAAACTTGTAAATATATTTGATGCTTAAATTGTATGTCAATGATTTTATAGTTTCTAAATTATGTAATAAGCTTTTAAAATGAAAAAAAATGCGATTTTACTACCCTAAAACTCGTATATATAATTTTTTTTAAATAAAATTTCGTACAATTTTTTATAAATAAATGTTTATATAAACAGAAACTCTGTGTGTTTTTATTTTTACATTGATTTTAAAAATAAAAGTATTAAAACAAAAATAAAAATAAGAAATAATATTAAATAAAAGTAAAAAAATAAGATATAAAAGAAAACTATAATGTTAATAAATACTATGAGTTAAAACAGCTAAAGCAGAAAGTTAAAGAAGTAAAGCAGCAAAGTTAAAGCAGTAAAGCAGAAAGTTAAGCAGTAAAGCATATGATAAAAAGCAGTAAAGCAGTAACAAAAGCAAAAGAATACTAATCCCTTTGGTGTTAGGTACACTTCATTGATTTACTGATTTACTTGGTTTAAGGTATGTAATGTATGTGAGTTACAGCAGCAGTAAAGCAGAAAGTTTAAAGCAGTAAAGCAGTCAAAAAAAGCATACTAATCTCTTTGGGTGTTAGGTAACACCCTCTATTGATTTACTGATTTACTGCTTTAAGGTATGTTAATGTATGTGAGTTAAAGCAGTAAAGCAAAGTTAACTTAAAGCAGTAAAGCAAAAGTTAAAGGCAGTAAAGCAGTAAAACAAAAGCAACTTAAATCCTTAGGTGTTAGGTAACACCTCTATTGATTTAACTGATTTACTGCTTTAAGGTATTGTAATGTTAATTAAATATGTAGTTAAAGCAGTAAACATATGAGTTAAAACAGTAAAAACATGAGTTAAGCAGTAAAACAGTAAACAAAAGCATACTATTCCTTTGGTGTTAGGTAACACCTTTATTGATTTACTGGGTTTAACTGCTTTAAGGTATGTAAAGTTTATGTTTTAATAAATACTTTCGTACATTGGTAGTAAAATGATATGATTCATAGTATATTTGAATAGTTTACATTGCATCATTTATTTTCGTTCGCGCGGTAATATTGCGTCTGAGGACGCACGCGGCGGCGGTTAAAATAATAATAATTGCGCCTGCGGGCGCACGCGGGCGGGCGGGGGGAATATTGCGCCTGCGGCGCACGCGGTGGGCGGTTTCGCGACGTGTTCACGCTGCGGACGCGGACCATCGACTCGGAAACGTTTGGGTCACTGTCTCAACTTGTTTTTCTTTAGTATATTATTCTGTCATGCTATAAGTGAATAGAAAAAGACTACTCATGTAGGAAGCATAACTAGCACTTTAATAAATACACCATCGATTCTCATACCTTATAACCTAGGGGTAAGACTACCCATATTAAGGCTATGTCTAAGGCTCGAGGGGAGGCTAGAAATAGGATTGAAAAAAGTGCAGTCAGTTGGCACTAGTGGCACTCATTGGCATATGTGGCACTCACTTGGCACTATGTGGCACTCACTTGGCACTCATTGGCACTCACTTGGCACTCACTTGCACTCCACGCTGGCACTCACTGGCACTCATCTATACTCATAGAAACTAATAGAAACATCACTAGATACTCTCTTACGTGATTGGGAGCCATCAAACTTGAAACATCAATATAGCACCATAAGATGAACCGCTTAAAGATGACGTCAGTCAAAGATGAGTCTCAATAATCTGAGTCATAAAAATTGAGCCATGGAAGACCAAAGGGTTTGGTAGTGTGTTTGTAACGTGTGTGTAATAAGTGTATGTAAGTGTTATGTGTAAATGTAAGTGTCATGGTGAATGGGTGTATAAGTGTCATAGTGAATGTGTGTATAAGTTTAAGTAAATCTGTGTGTGAGTGTAAGTAAATCTGTGTGTGTAAGTAAATGGTGTGTGTGTGTGTTTGGTGTGTGTGTGTGTGTGTGTGTGTGTGTGTGGGTGTGTGTGTGTGTGTGTGTGTGGTGTGTGTGTAGGTTGTTCAAGTTAGGATAGATCATACATACGTTCAACGTTGGAACGGAAATATGTGACGGGCTGGGCCCCGAGTGGACCAAAAAATTAGCGTGGGCTCCAAAATTGACCCAATGGTATCTGGCCAAGGGTCAGGCCGAAATATCATGCGTCAAACCAAGTTAAGACATCAAAAAAGGCCTAAGCCCCTAAATGAAGCCCAAAAATTACCGTGGTCAAAAATGACCCATGGTATCGGCAAGCTTGGTGGAAAAGCAAGGAATAAAAACGGTAAAGACATGCAAAAAAAATAGGGCAAAGAGCCCCTAAAGGGTGGCCAAAAATTACCGTGGCCCAAAAATGACCCAATGGAAAGACCAAGGGTGGTCGAAAAAAATTAGGGTGGGGTACGTACATCGGTTGCTTGAAGCAACCGTTTGGCGCAAACCTTCTTCGAAGGGTTGCAAAAATCAGGGTTGAAAAATTAGGGTTGCCAAAAATTAGGGTTGCCCAAAAATTAGGTTGCCAAAAAATTAGGGTGGGCAAAGAATGACCCATGGAAGACCAACGGGTTTGGTCGAAAAGGTCAAGGCCAAAAAAGGTCAAGGCCCAAAAAAGGTCAAGGGCGGTCAAAATTCGAGCTCAAAAAAGGTCGCGTTCCAGAAAAAGGTCAAAAAGGTCGCAGTCAAAAAAAGGTCAAATATCTCACGGGCATTGCCCTAATCTAGGAGGGGGTTGCTTTCAATTTTGGTCTGAGCAAGACGGAGCCAAGAAGAGGGTAACACACACTCAGACGTCCGACCAGTGACGAACCTGGGTTTTTCGCTTAGTTGGGCGAGTGCCTAACAGCTGAGCTACCGCCGCCATTTTGTGCTTTGATCATTCCTTCTTGCACTTAACGAGCTCGACTCCACCGAATGATCATTTTTCTTATCTTCTTATAATAATTAACTAAATCTATCCAAAATGATGTTGGTCCATTTATTAATTTACCAATTAACTTTTGTATATCAAAAGAATCAAGATTAAAATTTTGGTGCTCCTCCGTATATTAAAATAGATTTAAATTTTATTTTGTTTAAATATTTTATAAAATTTTGTAATCACTATTTCTAAAAAGTTCTTCATAGTCTGAACAAATGTTATCTCAGGAACCATCTCCCTTCACCAGCACTCAAACTTCAAATCCCTCGTTGCAACCTCTTGTGTTTCTTGTTGCTTCTCTTATTTCCTTTCTTCTAAATCTTCCCTTTTCTTTTTCCATTCTCTTTTTAATGCGTCCGTTCTCCACCGCAGTCGGCTCATTTAATATATATAATATATATATAATATATTATATATTATAATATATATATATATAATATATTATATATAATATAGATATATAATATATATATCTAGTATATATATAATATTATATATATATATATATATATATTAAGTAATATATATTATTTTTTAAGTTGTTTTTTTTGTTTTTTCCTGTCTTGTCTGCCGCGTTCTAGCCACCTAGGGCCGCCCTAGGCATTTGCCTAGTTTGCCTAGCGGTTAAGAGGTCCCTGTATATATGGGCGTGTGTTCTAACCTCGTTACGTTTTTGCACTACATCTTTTTGTGCATGGGCGCGTTTTCTATCCTCGTTACGTTTTTGCGATGCAGGTAAATATTAAACAGTGGTACGCTTATCAAATTCAGTGTGAAACGTACCAAGTCTGCCACTGAGACATTTATTTGCTTCTTTAAACGAAGTTTATGGGGATGCACTTCTATCGAAGAACTATGGTTTTTAAGTGGCACAAAGCTTTCAAAGAGGGCCGAGAAAATGTTGAAGACGACCCGCGTTGTGGAAGTCAATCTCGTTAACAAACGATGAAAATGTGGAAGATGTTAGAGCTGTGATGGAGAGAGACCGCCTGTTCAGTGTCAGAGTGATTGCAGAAGAAACTGGTTTAGATAAAAATGCAGTTCATAGAACTTTCACGAACCATTTGCACATGCGAAAAATTTGTGCAAAACTAGTGCCAAGACTTGTTTGTGGAGCAGAAAGCGAACAGGGTCAAAATTTGGCAAGATTTACTTGAAAGACTTAAAATGGAGCACAATTTTTTGGATAAAGTTATAACGATCCTAAAACCAAACGGTAAAGTGCGGAAAGGCACACAAAAAATTCTCCTCGTCCGAAGAAAGCACATATGAACAAGTTCAAGGTGAAAAAACTGATTATTGGTTTTTTGAACAGCTGTGGTATTGTTCACAAGGAATTTGTACCTTCAGAACAGAGAGTTAATCATGTTTTTTAAAAAGATATCTTGGAACGATTTCGAAAACAAGTTCAGCGAATCAGAACAGACATTGCAGACGATTGGGTGCTGCACCACGATAACGCGACCATCTCACACTGAGCTCTCAATTATGGCAATTTCTGGCGAAGAAAACATTCACAGTACTTCCATGCCGAATATCGCCCAGACCTAGCTTCCGCAGCCATTTCTACCATTCTCGTTTCCTAGTTGAAGAAAGTCTGAAGGGTCATCAATTTTGGTACGATGGAAAACATAAAAAAATACTGTAACAGTGAACTAAAACACTATCTGAAAATGAGTCTTCCGGTACCTGCTATAACAATGGAAGAAACATTGGGACTGCTGTTAATCTCGCAAGGGTCATACTTTACTTTGAAGGAGATAAACTTGTAATTTCAGGTAAGTCAATACATATTAATTAAATACACATCAGTGCACTTACTTTTGGGACATTAATAATATATATATATATATATATAATATATATATATATATATATATATATATATATATATATATATATATATATATATATATATATATATATATATATAATATTTATATATATATAAATATATATATATATTATTATATATTATATATATATATATATATATATATATATATATATATATATATATATATATATATATATATATATATATAGTATATATATTATTTTTTTATATATATATATATTTATAATATATATATTATATATATATATATATATATATATATATATATATATATATATAATATATATATATATATTATATATATACGTTTGTATTTTATCTTCATATATATATATATATCTATATTAAATATATATAATATATATAATATAATATATATATATAGTATATATATATATATATATATATGGCCTACTTTTACAGGTAGGCTCTGCTTCAAAATCCAGGGTGTCACCATTGAAGCTCTGTGGTATTGTTGTTGTTTGCCGACAGAAACTTCTTGCTTTAAGTTGTGAAACAAGGTAGCAATTTTGAGCATATATTTTTTTTGAGCAGGAAATGTAGCCTGTAACAGAAACCCCAGACGTCCTGGGTAATAAATAAAAATAAATAATATAAAGATGTTGTTATAATGTTTATTTAATAAGTTAATTCAATAATAAGATGACAAAAATCCGCTTGCTTAGCGTAAAATAAATGGCGGTTAGAAGAGCGAAATAAAGTGTTGCCATCTCAAATAAATTTCGATAAATTTTTGAACACAGTTTTATAAATTACAGTTGTAATTTTAATTTGTTATTATGTGCTGCTTATTATAGGGTCATTCATGCTACCTCCATCACTGCATTACTCCCTGCAGTGCTAAAAGGTCACGATACCGTTAATCCAAATAGCGCGCGGGCCATCGAAATCGTGACTATCCTCTGCTCGGGATACGTCTAGTTGGAGCTGGATAATGTCTGGACAGGATTCCAGTTTTGCGAAAACGCTTGATGGGGTATCAGACCGTATGCTTGTGTCGTAGGATACGCCCGAGGTGGAGCTGGAGGTGAGAATCTGAGCCGGAGTGGAGGAGGCTAAGGGTGACGATGACCCGTGCGGGTGAGTCCTAGCGGTTCGTATTGGTGCTGTTGGCATGGAGAAGGAAGGGGAGGAGATAAGGAAAGGATCAGCGAAAAGGGAAGTGGGAGAAGGAGAAGGAGGAGGAAGAGATGCAGGAGAAGAGATAGGAACGTAAAAGAACGAGTTGAAGGGGGAGAAAGTGAAACAAAAGGTAAAGCGTCAGGGTCGAGAACAGGAAGTGGATTTGCCTCGGAGAAAGCAAGCTTAAGGCGGTCGATTGAAACGACTTCTGTGCGTGTGGGAACGTGGATCGTGGCGAATTTCTCTTCCTAAGATTCACTGGGAAAAGGTCATCGTACTAGGTTGGAAGAGCGGTGTGGTGAACGTCGATCGTCTGAACAAAGACAGGAGTGCAGAAGAAAGGTCCTTAGGGATATAAGAATGCAACCTTGTGTGGACGAGAAGGAGTTGGTCTCCACGACGAAGCACAGCGCCTCAAAGCGGTAAGATAAGCAAGCGGGTCGGCTGTAGAAGAAGGAGGGACTGTGATAAGAAGTCACCGGGAAGAACGAAGAGGCAGACTAATACAACTAATTCAGAGCCGACAGTTCAAGATCTCCTTAACAGCGAGTGAATGCCAGCCAATTAACAAAAGGGAGAAGCGTCAGTCCAATTTCCGGATTGGGCTCCAGCTAGAAGAGAGCCTTTAGCTGACGGTGGAAACGTTCAACAATGCCGTTCCCATGTGGGTGAAAAGAAGTCGTGTGAATCTTCTCTGAACCAAGAAGATTCATCAATTCTCTCCATAAGCAGTTGTGACAGAAAGCGGCACACCAAAGCGCGAAATCCAGTGAGCCAAGAAAGCTTTAGCTATGGATTTCGCGTTGGCGACAGAGAGAGGGATGGCCTCGGTCCATCGTGTGAACCGATCTATGCACGTAAGAATGTACTTCTTACCGCGGGAGGGAGGAAGAGGTCCAACGATGTCGATGTGAACACGTTCAAAGCGAGCACCAGGGGGTAAGAAAGTGCTTAGCGGGGACTTGGTGTGACGGTGGGCCTTAGAACGCTGGCAGGAAAGACAAGTGCGACACCAACCAGTTGCTACGTCGGCAATTCAGATCAAGCGCCACACAAACGGGCAGTCAACCACTTTGCTGAAGCCTCACTGCCAGGTGGGAACGCGAGTGAGATGAGGAAGACAGCCTTACGGAAACGATGCAGGTACGAAAGGACAAGGAGAACCCTGCATGTCCCACAGAAGTCTCTTCTCTATCTCAGGGAGTTGGAGCCCCCAGCTTGAGAGAAGAGTCTTTTGGAAGTGCAGGATCTTCAGCACAGTAGTCTGGCACGTTGCCATAGCGTCGTAGTCGATGTTGGGCAAAGGCTGAAATGCATCGCTTTCAGTGCGGAGAGAGCTCATCGGTGAAATTGTGACACGCTGAATTATGTCTGACATCACGTGGTAAACTTCGAGACATACTCAAGTGACGAGCTTCTCAAGGGAGTGTCCGTTTCTTTTGTGAGACCATAGCGAGGTAAGTGGTTTGTGATCAGTGAGTAATGTGGAACTCACGACCCTCCAGAAAGTAGCGGAAAATGAACGGACGCGAGATACATGTTAAAGTAACTCCTCCGAAAGCACTGTTAACGTTTCTCAGGATGGTTCAACTTGCGAGAGAGAAAAAGGCGAGAGGAGACCACACTCCGTTCAGGTGATGCTGAAGAACACCTCCGACAGCAAAATCGGAGGCATCTACCTGAACTCTGGTCGGAGCTGAGTCCTGGGGGTGGACTAAGAGTGCGGCAGAAGGCGAGTGCTTCTTTGGAAGCTTCAAAAGCAGCAGTAGCTTTGTCAGACCAGTACACTTTCGTAGAACTGCCTCGGTGCTTGGGGCGGATGAGAGCAGTGAGGGGACGAAGAACCTCTGCACCCGATTTCAGGAAAACATGATAAAAGTTAAGCATGCCGAGGTACTGACGAAGCTGCTTTTGATTGGCAGGCCTAGGGAAGGACCGAATGGCCTCCACACGCTCTGTGAGAGGACAGATGCCATCAGCAGAGACAGTGTGCCCAAGAAAAACATACTTTGCCGGGCTGAGGCAAATGCCACACTCATCCAACCTGGCAAAGACGGCACGTAGATGTTGCTCATGCTCGGCAGGAGAAGAGGAAGCTTATAAGGATAGGTATCGATGGTAAGCAAAGGCGAAAGGGAGACCTCTAAGAACGTCATCGATGAAGCGTTGGAAAGTTTGTGCCGAATTTCTGAGCCCGAAAGGCATGCGTGTATACTCGAAGAGGCCAAAAGGAGTGATGATGGCCGTCTTCGGTATGTCCTCTTCTGCGACCGGGATCTGGTGGTAGGCTCTGACAAGATCCAGTTTTGAAAAGATGGTCTTACCGGCCAGATTCGAGGTGAAAGACTGGATGTGCGGGGCTGGATAGCGATCTGGTATCGTACAAGCGTAAGCCCTAAAACTCCCACAGGCCTCATCAGAAGCACCTTTAAGACGGCATGTGGAGGGGGGAGGAGCCAAGAACTCTTGAAGGGCGGACGATACCAAGTTCGAGCATGTGCTCGAACTCCGCCTTGGCTGCCTTGAGCTTGTCAGGAGGCAGTCGCCGAGCACGAGCGAAGGTGGGAGAGCCCGTAGTCTCTATATGATGGCGCACAGAATGCTGAACAGGAGAGGAAGAAGAACAGGGGTTCAACAGCGCCGGAAAATCCTTCTGCAGGATGGTGAAGAAGGGGGAGGTACCAGAAGAAGGAGCAACAGCAGAGATGCCTTTAAGAGCAGAAGAAACTACGGTACCTGCAGAAGACAGAGACGTACAACCGTCAACCAACCTCCTGTTTCTTAGATCGACCATAAGGTCGAAATGAGACAGGAATCAGCTCCCAAAATGGGTTGGGTCACGTCAGCAACCACGAATACCCAGGGGAATTGACGGCGGAGAGAAAGGTCTAAGGTGCACAAGCGCTCACCATTGACGGGAATGGTACTATCATTTGCTGCGTAAAGAGCCCGGTCAGGAAGAGGGACAGCGGACTTTTGGGTAGCATCTCTAGGAAGAAGCGAATATGAGGCTCCGGTATCGACCAGGTAGAACAGGTTTGTAGACCTGTCGAAAAGGCGCAGGACTAATCCTGAGACGCCAGAAGGCGCGAGAGGAAGAAAACGGAGGGGTGGCCCAGCTGGATTCACCGCGTTTATGGACCGCTGGCGTAGGGGTTTCCCGAAAAAGTGCAAGGTTGGTTGCACTTATTCGCCTTCAGGCCAAACCGGTGGTGGTAAAAACAATATCCGTTAGGATATTGCGTAGGGCCTGGGCTGGGAGAACGGTCAGAGAAGCGACAACCTGAAGAGGAGCGGTTGCGGAAACGAGAGTCCCTCTGAGACCGTAGCATGGCGGGATGGACATCAGCTCCGCCTTGATGTCTGCCATTTCATTTTCCATAGTCGAAAAACGGGTCTCAATACTCGAAAAACGGGAGGAGCATGGGTCGTGAGAGGCGCTGGAGATGGACCAGGGGTACGAGGGATGGGGTGGGTACACCGGATAAGAAGAAGAAGAAGCAGCTGAAGAGTCAACCGAAGAAACCATAGGGGTGGGGGAAGAAAAAGTATAGGGAGAAGAAAGCGAAGAAGAGGTGGGAGGCAAAGAGGCAGAAGGAAGGGGAAATGCCTGAGCTGCAGGAGAAGGGGAGACAGTCACATTAGCAGAAATAGCTGGGGCATTGGAGTTGAAACGGCGCAGGAGACCATCTGCCCTCTCTGCTACCTCCTGAAGAGAAAGCTTCGGGTCCATAGACGCGAGAAAATATTGGACGTCATGTGGCAGTTTCTGCACAAACAGTGTGCGGATTAAACCTGTTTCCTGGGGGGTGGGAGGACCACTTAGCAAGGACAGCATCTGCACCAGGAGATCAGTAGGCTACTGATCTCCTAGCAAGGTGTCACGTAGCCACTCCTCATACTTCATTTCCTGAGTAGGTGCCATGCGGGAGACCAAAAGATCTTGAAGAGCAGTGTAGGGAGTGTCAGAGGAAGACAAGGCGGGAATTGAATCTCTGATTCTGTGAGAGACATCTTCGGGGAGAAAAGACCAAGACGATACCTATATCTTAGCTCGTTCATACGCCGGACCGTAAACGCAAAATCCCGTCGAACGATAAAGAAAACCACAGCTCGGGGTGGTGCGAATAGAAGGGAGTGGTGGGAAAACGAACAATGCGTTTGAGGAGTGGTGAGGCAGTGGGAATCATCCTGCCAACCATGAACGAGAGCAGGAAATGAAGAAGAAGAACAGAGAAATTTAGCAAGAAAGGAGAAGTTAAGAATTAGGTGAGGGTACAACAGCGCTCAATATTTAATAGACAAAAAGCTGAAAAAAAAAATAATAAGGAGAAGATGCAACCGCAGAAATTACTATTATAGAAAACCATTTGAAATACCTATTTTTTGTTTTCGGCTTAAAATATTCTGGTTGTTGAACTTGAACATTTTTTTCTGGTTGAACATTCTGTTCCGGTTTGAACTATCTGTTTCCAGTGTGAAAATCATAGTAATGGTGGTAAAAATAACAGAATAATAATAATTAGGACAACACAAACATATAAACATGAAAGAACAAAATCCTAAGATATAAAATAAGTGAATATGAAATGAATAATATATATAATAATAATAATAATAATAATCATATAATAATAAAATAATAATTAATAATAATAATAATAATAAGGAATACAAATAAATAATAATAAAATAATCAATGCATAATCATAATAATAATAATAAATAAAATAATAATAATAATAATAATAATAGAAACAAGGAACCATAAAAAGTCGCCATCACTTTCAGATGATCATGTTCCAAAACGGATAGTCGAATTGGTATTAGGTCCACAGAAGAGGAAAGAACATCAGTTACTCAAAAAGTCCCCCCTCTTTCACCCATCTTTTTTTATATACTATAAATTTTCATTAATAATTAATAAAGTACCGGCCTCAATATATAAATGTTGTATAAGTTTTTATAGTAAAACTTTAAAATCAACTATCTTTGAAAAGAGTCAATCTCTTTTCAATTCTTTCTTCATAACCATTAGTTTTAAGTTTCATATTTTCCTGAACGGCTTACTTATATCTTTACAAAAGCTCTTCGTATTCATGCTAGAGACTCGGATATCTGTTTCATTCTGGTGTGTTTAGGCCTAAAAAAATATTTGGCCTTTTTGTAACCACAGTAGGCCTATCAACGACGGACAAATATTATAAAAAAAATAAATAATAACAGAGTAAATAAATAAAATTATACTGTAATTATTTTTTGACCTATGTCTATTAAAAATAAATATAGATAGGTTGAAGCCACATAGCCCTATCGAGAGACTAAAATTTTTTAATTAACGAAAAAAAAAAAATTATTAAAAATAATTAAAACATTTACAGTAGCATTAATTTTTTAATAGGATATATTGGACCCAAATGAAGAGTTAAAAATAGTAGAAGAAATAATAGAGTGAATGACAGCAAACACCACACCACTATTTAAACCAAAAGTTGATGATTCTAGTCAACAAAGAAGGCGAACAAAAACGGGCCATCGTGTCCACCATGAAATGACTAATGAAGACCCTCACCAGCTGATATAAGATTTAATAGTACTGATAATGAGATAAGGGTCTCATCTTAAATTTAAACAAAAATTAAAAGAAGTTACAGAGTTGGACAACAAAATAATAAATGTTTATGCTGACTGTGAAGAATTTAGCATTGAAAGCGCAGATAAACGATGTGAAAAAAATGAGTATATGCCTTTGGCATGCCATCTCTCATAAGTGCGCTTGAAAATAAAAAAATACATGAGCATCGTTCGTTCGCTCAAATAATTTAACTTCCAAACTGATCTTCTCTGGTTTAAAAAGACCCGAACTTCAACTTCCTGAATTAGATGGAAAACCTGAAGACTTGAAGATGAGGTTTCATAAAACATTTTGAGGAAATAATGGATAGAGGGAAAATACAAGAGTATACAATTTGCGTAGGCATTCATGCTATGAAGCAACTAAAGGTCCCTAGCTAAAGTTTAATACAAAAAACCTAATGGCAGATAGTGGATTTGATATGGCAAAAAATTTGCTTAAATGTGCCTTCAGTAACAAGTCTCTTGAAAAAAACGGGAAGAAAACTTTAACTTAAAATTAACTAATGATTTTTATACTTGGATCAGTGATGCCAAATTGATAGAAAGCCAAACCTAGATCCTAAAAATAACTAGTAAAGTGATTTTGTCATACTTTTTGAGGGAATAATTTTTGCCTGAACTAATAGCAAACCCAATTATAAACATTACAAATAATATCTTATCCAATTTACCAAAAAGTTCTAAATATGCATTTGAAGTTCATAATAGAACAGGTAAGAGTGGGTTAGTAAATACAACAAATGCAAATACATACACTACTAAAACAACATCACAAATTGAGAAAAAAACAGTAGCTTTAGCTACTAATATTGATGTGAATTCAAAAACAAACACAAACACTGAAACAACAAAAGGGTTGGTGTTCTATTTGTCAACATGTGCACCAAAAAGCAGATGCATGGACCCATAAATGTATGCTGCCCAACTTTCAATACACCTGAATCCACATACAAAAAGTCAAAGAATTTGGAGGTGTAAGTCAAATGTGGGTATTTTTAATCATAAAATTGGACAAAATGTAAGTTCAAATTAAATGTTAAATGTCAGAATTGTAATTCTGCCTGCAGCATTTTTATGTATTAAAAAACAAAATGAACCTCAACAACCAACAACCAAAAAACAATAAAATAAAATAAGCAAAGCAAAACATCAACCAATGTTGTTGAACTAAATGTTACTCCTGTAGAAAATCCTTATTCAGAACAAGTAGCAAATTGTTTTATATTAAGTCCCTTTAAATGTTAACTAAGGTGTCGAAAACATAACACTTCTACCTTCACCACACTTGTATAAATAGAAAACAATAGCAATCCAAATTTGACGGTTTAATGCGATTCTGGCTGAAAATAGATTTATATCCAAACAGTAAGCACCAAAAATTAAATATAAAGTTTGTAGCATCCTGAAAAATATTAACCATAAAGGTTTCAATGATGCAAATATTATCAAAACTCTCTTATGAGAAATTGATGTAAATCAATAAATAGATAAAAAACAGTATGTAGAGCTGTTGTCCCCTGCAATACAAACCAGTGTGAATTTACCTTCCCCTCAAATTGTAACGGCATTTGATAAGCAAAAAGATACCCTAGACCTGAAGCAACCTAAGAATAAAAATACTAGGCGAAATCTCATATAACATTGAAGGTGTGAATGGAAGCCACATACTACCAATAACTGCATAGTTCATTTGGTTTAACAAACAAGAGTTCACTGTTATATTACACATCTTTAAGGAATGCCTTATTAGCTGGGGCACTTCGATAATAAATTAATAAAAATGTTGAAATAATTTGAAGTATTTAAAGAAATTTACAGAGCAGGCCGACTTACTCCGCTTTCAAAATTGAGAATAAGATTGAATGACTAGAAATGGATTACTTTATCACATCTCTATTTCAAAATAATAAACTAGCGTTCTCTAGCCTTGGATGACGATTAAGTAGATAAAATATTTAAAATTGAATAATTTTGAATGTCCTAAAAATTCTCAGAGCTAAAGATAGAACTTATAAAACACTTTGATTCACATACACATTGTAGAATGGAGTACAGTCGATTGATTAGCCTTGTTTACTGGAATAATAAATTTAATAAAATTTTTGCCAAATCTAAATTTTATTCCATGTCAATTTCAGAAAATTTGACTCAAATACTTAAACAAATAAAAAAACAGGTTTAAATCTATGTAAGTGTATAATAATGTCATTATTGACCAACTTAACCAAGGTATCATCTTCAACTGTTGAAATTATAATACCGTTAAAAAATCATATAAAGTTCATTTTTTTAGCTCTAAGCAGTATTTAGAGATCACGTAGAAACGACAAAAGCAGAATTGTATATTTGTCGAACCTATGTTGATAATAAACCAACCAACTATTTACATCACATGATAATGTGCTGCACAAGGACGCGTAATTAAATAATAGATGGATATCGCATAATCACTACTTAGATTTTAAAATAATCCCTTCTGTATTATTTGGAGCGGGCTTTTCACCAGATTAAATTGCCTTGGGAGAATTTCGAAACGTGCATATCTATTACTCTCAATAAATATAAAGAAAATTGATTTTAGGTAGTGTTCTTATAATAGTGCGACTTCCTTTAGTATTAGATGTAGCCCTTCACTTCTCATGTACACTTTATATATTATATTAATAGCATTGATACACATGTATGAGTTTGAGCTAGGAACTAGAGAAGATTTTGTGAATCAACCTGTCTATATGAATAATCTAGGTATTCTTCATCTCTGAAAATGAAATTATTCTGGCTTATCATAGATCTCATGTAATATTTAACAATTATGGTTCAATTTGCCAACAATAAATTTCATAGTAATTCACCAGATTAAAAAAAACTAAATTATAGTGAGTTAGACAATAACAGTAATCTGTAGATGAGCCTATAAATAATCACATTAAGCTATTAGGGATGATGTGGGATACTAAAATTATTCACCTCTTATATATTTGATAAAAAAATATGAAATGGATCCCAAAGCAAACACTTGTTGACTATTTTAACTACTATACAATGGTTCTATTGACCCATTAAAATATGGGCTCCTGGGAAAGAATAGAGCTAAAATTCTTTTTTCACAACTACAACATAGCAAAGATATATACATGGACAACAAAACTAAATAGTAATTTAATAAAAATAAATATAAACATATTTGCTCACAGTATAATAAAGAGTAAAAATAAACCAAACTAACAAGACTTCATTGGGGATTAGTTCCTCATATTAATATATACGCATTTACGATGCTAGTAAAGGGACATTATGTAGCTGTTTTATATTTAGCAAAAAAACAAATGAACAGTGAGTTGCATTTTGTGTGCAAAACAATAAATCATTCAAACAAAAATAATAACAGATCTATTTCCAGTTCTAGAGCTATTTGCTGTAAATTTCGGAGTTCGTGTCTAATAGAAATGCTTGACAATTCAATTCAATACTTTTCACACCTTTAAAAATAAATAAACTTCCATTTATATACTGATCTAAATGGTAAACATATAATTGGATATAAATAATATTGAAATTACCACCCAGCTCAAGGCAATGGGAACATTAGGAAATACATCCAGAAGCTAATTTTGTGAGAGTGCAGTGAAAACCATCCGATTAACATCAATCATGAATGAAGGACTCAGAACCTAGGATTACGTTACTCCGATGTGTTTCATACAAGGTTCTGTTTTGAAAATCAAAACTTATTTAAATGGACCTATATAAATACAATAATGAAGAGAAAAAAAGCATCAATAGTAATATCCTTATAAAATATAATAAATAATTTTAACTATTTAAATATTTCAACACTTCTTCTTTTGTACCCTTATTTAAATTAGATAGGTTTTTCTTCTTTGAAATAGAACATTAATGTTCACAAAACACGATGGTACAGAAAATTCTATCTCAAATTTAAAGCTTAAAGTACATGAGAAAACACCCTACTTTGTTTCCAATTGTGACCCAATACAATATGCTCAATGAAGAAACGCTGTAATGTTATGTTAGGCATCCAGCAGAAATTTCTAGAAAACATATCAATAATTTAAAAATCCAAAAAAAGAACAAAGAAACAAATTGGTCACACCACTTAATCTTTTCTTGATAAAATAATGGAATATAATTGAGAGTAAACTAGTGAAATTTGCACTAACTCCTAAAAAGGCTGATTTTAATATAAAAAAAAAATCATATTGTGTATTGGTTAATTTAAACAGTCTAAAACGTAAAAGAATTCGTTAAAATTAGTAGATTAAAATGAACATGCAGTGTGTATATAAACTTCTAACCTATAGGCAGAAAGAGAGTTTTATGTTCCAACAGCATACTCGTAAAAAGAAAAACTAAAAATTGCATAAAAAATGTACATACCTAAATGGCAAGCACCATAAAAATTTATCAAAACCATTACAAAGATTGTAGAATAAATCCATCTCAAATTCCATTTAGAAGAAATAAAATCTTGTAAACACCTTTTATATAAAAATAAATAATGTAGTGGAATGAATATTTACATATCATTATAACTTGCACAGTGCACCTAGAGCTAAACCTTGTCTATGCTAAAAACGTAGAAAATAAGTGTCTTATTCTGCTTTCAATTCATGAGTGAATTTGGACTTTGGATTTCCACAACATATAGTTAGTGACCAGGGAAGTAGTAATATAAGCCGAGTGCAAATCTATAAAGATTTCTTAATGACATAGATGTGAAAATTATTTAAATCACTCCATATAACATAAACATCTAGAATTTCCAACCATAACCCTGGTAAGAGCTAGTTTTCAGGAGGTTTAGTGAATCTTTTGACAAACAAGACTGAAAAACATTATATTTACTGCTTATGATATAAGAGATGAGAATAATGTTAGTTTTCTTTAATATTTACGGAAGCAAATATGCTTATAAAAAAAGGGCCAGTACATTAGTCAATATTAAGCAAACCCTGAGGTGGATTCCAATACTCCCATTTGCCAATCAACAAACGGAGAATATTGCTGAATCGGATAATGAGCGTTCCAGCCATGGTTGTTTCTTCTCTTTTATTTCATGATGGTGCAGATCATTTAGATGATCCTGATTCGTCTCCTTGTGAACCTGTTAAGGTTAAGGAATATCGAATGTCTTTTTCAAAATACAGACATGACAAAATATATTAATAGACAGGGACAAAATATTCCAAGATGTCGTTTCCTTGGTCTTACAATATCTTGACACTTAAAACTTCACAAATATTATACTATTAGAAAACGTACCGAAGGGGAATCGGAGATATTATAGCTGTAAAAAAAAAGTTACTCAACATACTTTACAGTATTGGAATAGCAGTTTGGATATTGAAAAGAATGATTTCGGAGAAACTTGTTCTGTACCAAAATTAAAAAAACCTAACCAAGAAATTATAAACCCGACACATATCGGATATTATATTACTAAATAAAAAAAGTATACCAAATTGTCATGCAAAATCTGCAGAAAACAGTTTCCACCTCACTAATGAATAAGAACAAGGATGCGACAGTAGAGTACAAGGAAAGCTGCGTTCAATGGTAGAGAGCTACATAAAAAGTCATTAGAAAACCGCGAAGCAACTTTAGTACTTCACAGTGGATCAAATGGGTTCTGTGTCTTCGAAATAGGCACAATTGATATGTATTTTGAATAACACTGTAAGTAAATTTGTCATCAAATTTACTTTGCATACTTTTCAAATTAAATTTCAATATAGAATGAATTCTGGATTAATACCAGTGTTAAAAAATATATATTGTATAATGTATAATATGTAATCATATGTATAATTATTTTATTTTTTAATAATACTGTAAGAATATATTATATATATTAATTCTATATTCCAATATATAATATATATATATATATATATATAATAATATATATATAAATATATATTATAATATATATATAATATATATATATAATACAAATATAATTAAATTAATATTTATAATATATTAAGTATATATATATATATTACTACATTATTTTCTTTCTTTTATTCAAGTGGCCATATTGAAACTAAAATTGATTTTAATCCTCTTTGAATATAAAAATAATTTTTTATATAAAAAAAAGATCAAACTAAAATGCACCATGAAGCTTTGTTTGAAATGCACCCTAAAAGTAACTCGAGGAATTTGCCATACGTCAAAGGTCCATTGTAGACTTGGATTATTTTGACGACCAGGCAAAAGCCAGCCCTATCTCTGCAGAAACTTTCAAGGAGCAAGGGAAAAGGGTCAGACCTTAAATACATATCTTTGAGCCTGAACTATGTTTCTGGTTCTGCCACACTTGGCAATAAACAATAATACAAAAAAATTAAAAAGATTAATATCGAAGAAAAATAATACATCTCAAAATAGTCCCACAAGGAAAACAAAAGAAAATAATAAAACAAATAACTAGAAATTTTATTTATTTTTAACATATAACTACAGTAAGCCTAAGGCTACCATACCTAGTAACGCTAGTGCCTGAAGAAACACAACAAGAGCCCTTAATTTACATCAACAACGGATGCACTCCTGGATAAAGGAATTTCACATATATAGAGGAATTACAAATTCTAAAAAAGGGGGGGGGTAAGTCATTTCAATAATAGTTTTACATTTATCAAAAATTTAGTTTATTGCCCTCCAAATTTCATAGGCATGAAAGAAGAGAGAATCTTACCTAAATTATTAAAACTTAATATAATAACAATACTTACACAGTTTTTATAAGATATATTTGAGACTAAAACATTTTCCTTTGAAAACATTGATTAATCTGCACATCCCCATACCAATATATAAATAATCTTAAACTCATCAAAATACATTAATAATTAATGGAAAATAAGGATGTTCATAAAATAAATAATATAATAATAATAAATAATAATAAAATTACTTAAATTCTAAAAATACCTAATAATATATAATTATATAATAAGAATTCAAAATAATTAAACTTAATCAAGAATATAGAAACAGTTAACTATAAAAAAGTCCCCATCCTTTCAGATAGGGTTCATTGGTCCAAACCCGGATAGTCCTATTGGTACTAGTTCACATTACAGGGGAAAGAACATCAGCTACTAAAAAAAGGACTTTATTTTCCCCATTTTATTTTATATAATATATCATTGAAATTTAAATAATACTCAAATACGAGCATAACTCAAAGTGTGAGAATTAGATTTCAAGACATTTTATCATAGTCTAAAATTAAAACACATATCTTGAAAGATTCCCTCTTTGCATTATTTTGCGACAAAGATAAGATAATTTTCATATTTACTGGGAAACTGTAAAAATATTAATAATATTAATTATATATATATTATAATTTAAACTATATATATAAATATAATATATTATAGTTATTATAATATATATATTAATTATAATATATATTCATATATTATATTTAATATATAATATATAAATTATTTTATAAAATAGTATATAATATATATATAGATATATATTAGATATAAGTATATCTATATATAATAATATATATATATATAATATTAATATATTAGCCCGGGGATGGCACGAAAAAAAATCAAATTAAAAAATCCAAATGATTTTTTTACTTGATTTATTTTATAAAGATAAATTATAAAATGAATTTTTTTATGATTCGGATTTGATATTTTATTTTTTATAGCGGTAGTGTGATTTGACTCGCATACTTTAAAGAAAATTTAAAATACAAATAAGAATAAAAAATAAATAAATCTATATATATTATGAAGTTAATATCTTTTTTATCAATTTCAACAACTATTGTCATGTATGATAACCTGTATTCCGTTCCATTGTGTTGTTTTGCTGTAATATTTCAATTGTGAGATTTGAACCCAGAGCTAGGGTCTATAGTTAAAAATTGAAAATTAAAATGTCAGTGCTCCAGACAATCTACATATTTTTTTTGTATAATTGTCGTAGAATAGATAAGTTAGGCCAGTATTTGAATATTGCCTACAATTTTAGCATCCTTATTAGATAAAAAAACATAGACTATATTGCAGAGAAGAGCGCACGTAAAGCAAGCGAGGAGGTAGATATTTATTGGCTGGAGGATAAGAATAGGCCGTGAAGTTGTCTAGAAAGGCCCATGCGCTCTTAAGTACTTATTATTATTTTATTAATGGGTTGACTTGGGGCATTCCTAGAAGGACCAATGCGCGGCTTCTAATTATATTTTATTCGTGTATGACTGGGATCACGTCCCAAAAAGGATCCAAATGCGGCTTCTTAACATTATTCTTATTTTATTATGAGTTGACTGTACAATTCTAGAGGGGTCCAATGTCGGCTATCTTAATTAATTATTTTTTATTATTAATTATTATATGGTTTGAATTGGGACAGTCTTGATGGGCCCATATAGATTCGAGACTCTATTTTTATTGCACATTATCGATATATTTATTAGTAATGGTTTTCTGGGCCATTCTAGAGGTGCCAATGGGGCTTCTTAATTATTATTAATTTTTATTGGTGGACTAGGACAGTCTAAAAAGGACCATTCTAGGCTTCTTAAGTATTATTATCATTATATTTTATTGAGAGAGAGAATGAGTTTGACTGGCTTGGACATTCTAGAGGAGTCAATACGGTTTCTTAATTATATTTTTAATTATTATATTATATATGTTATATTATTATTGGTTTGACTGGGACATGTCCAGATAGGCCTAATAGCGTCTTCCTGATAATGTCATGGTTATTTATTTTTTATTGTCATAATTAATAATGAAGCAGCCGCATTGGCGCTCTTCCAGAATGATCCCAATTTCAACCGCCAAATAATATCTATCTATTCTCGTATCTATCCTATTTGATCTATCTTTCTATCCTGGAGCGATTCCCTAACACATTGGGGTATACCCCCAAAGGGAGTACAATGGGAATTTTCCAAGGGTTCAAAAGATAAGTAAAAGGATCTAGTCATCTCAGTCACAAAACAAAATCATTAACAAAATCTAACGGTTACAAAATCTAACTAATTACCTAATCATTAATCATTCGTGATTAGTTAGCGCATTAGAATTTTAGTAAATTAAATTTTATTACCTAAAATACTTAATATACAAGCCTTTGGAGAAATAAATAAATACATAAACCTTGAAAATAATATGACGAATATTTTAACAGCTCAAGATAAGTTGCCAGTTTTTTCTCAAATTGCAGCTTTACCAACGCCGAGCTGGAGTTGAGGACGTTTAGATGTTCCCAGAACTAACAATGGTGCTCGACGGGGGAAAAAATGAAAAATGCTCATTCACAGATCAAATAACTCTCCACTTGTCATCAATAGTACATTATATCAGCAAATATTTTCCTGATTTGGAAAATCAGCAAGTAAAAGCTTAGGTGCTAATAAACTGTTAAAGGAATGAAAGAATTTTTCAAGATACTGAAATTGAAGACAAAACACAATTCCTCTGACAAATAACAAAGATCACAACACCTGAAAAAAAATGATAAACAAAGATACATAACTACAACATTTTGTGGACGAAATATTGCGAGATTAGTAGAGTAAATCACTAATAATACGGGAAAATCCTTGAAAATATCCTGATGCCATTCGCCCACACCTATACAGGTTTTGAAAGTGAAGTTTTGGCATGGACTACAGCAAACAAAAGCAAGGAACCTATTGAAACTTGGAGCACGAAACTACGAAGTCTATTTAGTATTTTCTTCTCTTTGATATTGCTGTTTGTATATAAAACAAATTGATCGAATTATCATTATCAACCATCGGAATGGCTTACATGTTACTTATAATCTTGATTTTATAAAATAAATTTCTTAATCACAGATTTTTCTTTATTGAAAGATTAAAATTAATTAAAACCTATTAAATTTTCGTAATTTTAAAGAAAAAAAATGCATATATATATATATCGAATTTTAAACTAAACATTTTTTGGGGGGGGTAGTTGTTTTATAATCTAACCCGCTTTATGGGTAATAGTCTCAAAAAGGTTGGGAACCGCTTGCATAATAAATAAGAATATTACTTAAGAAACAGCATGGGCCTAATCGGAACTGTCGCCGGCAACCAATAAAAATAATAAATTAAATTATAATATAGGAAGAACGCATTGAACTCATATCGTTATAAATTACTTTAACACTCGTAATAAATAACAATAATAACTTAAGAAGCTGCTGGGTCCTTTTTAGACCGTCCCAGTCAACTAATACATAAAAATTAATAATAATTGAAGCCGCATTGGCTCTTACTAGAAGTCCCAGTCAGCCCATAATAAATAATAAAAAGAATAATAACTTAAGAAGCTCCACTGGCCTATCTGGACCTGTCCAGGTCAACCAAAATAATTAATAATTAAATAATAATAATCAATAATGCCCATTGAAATCCTCTAGAATGTTCCAGTCACTCCATAATAAAAGAATAATCTTAAGAAGCCGCATGGTCCCTTTTAGACTGCCCCAGTCGACCAAGTAAAAAATTAATAATTGAAAAGCCGCAATGGCCCCTCTAGAATGTCAGTCAACCCATAGAAATTATCAATAATTTTAATTAATAATTAAAGTTAATTGATGAACTAGTTTGAGAAATTAAGAAGCCACATGAGCCCACCTAGACTGTCCTAGTCCACACGCAACAATCAATTGCAGAATATAATTACAAAGCGCACATTGGCCCTCTAGAAGATCCCAGTCAACCCATAACAGTTGAATACATATAAGAATAATAATTCCCAGAAGCCGCATGGGCCTAGCTAGACTGTCCCAGT